>CACVKI010145732.1:227104-313704 GCA_902732785.1 Trichogramma evanescens
CCGAGTGGAAATGGATCTAACTCACAGTGTAGGCTGTCAGTGCTCTCCTCGGCGCCGCTGTCGCTGCGCTCCTCGCCCAGCAGCTGGACGACGCCTTCGCCGAAGAGCAGCTCGCAGTTGCGTATGAGCATCTCCGTGAGGGTGGGTATGGCTCGGCTCTGGTTGACGGTCGGGCTCGGCGACCAGAGCAGACTCGGGCCGCAGCAGACGCCGAGGTTGCTCGCGCACATGAGGTTGTGCTTGGCCCGCCTGGCTATGTGGTGCAGCACGCAGACCAAGTGGGACAGGAGACTGTAGTTGGCCTTGGGCAGTCGGTCCAGTATGCTGCAAAAAACAAACAGTATGCGTTAAATTTGAGAAAAGTCTCGCGACGAGTCGAGTCAATCGAGAAGATATCCACGTACCTTTTGATAGTCTGTAAGGGGTCGGGGGCCTCGAGACTGGCCATCCAGAGGGGAAAGAGGTGGGAGGTGAGCAGCGGGTCCGGCAGCGACCTCAAAAAGTCCTTGAGCAGAGCCGCCACCGCGATTATGGGGGCCTCCTCGAGGGAGCTCGTGTCGCCCGTCGACTCGATCTGGTCGCGCAGCTCGCGGACTATCCTCACGTTGGCGGACTTGCGGAAGATGCCCTGGGTGAAGGGGCCCTTGGCGAAGAGCTGCTGCAGCATGACGAGCACCGGCTTGGGCAGTCCGTTCTCGTCGAGGCGCGACAGGTTGACGCCGAATATGCTCGGGTTGAGGGAGAGGGAGCGGCGCAGCAGGCCGCTGATCTTGGACTTGTTCTTCTTGGCCGGGGACTTGAGCACCGGCCTGAGGATGAAGTGGCAGGTGTCGTGGCCGCTCTTGTTGCAGTGCTCGAGGTCGAAGCCCTCCTCGCTCGACAGGATGTGCCTGAGATTCGACAGCTTGATGGCGAAGGGCCGCTCGTGGCCGACGAGCGGGTAGGGCGCCTCCTCGTAGCAGGTGCGCGCCCACAGTTGGAAGGGCCCCTGCAGGTCGAGCAGTCGTTGGGCCTCGTTCAGGCAGTGGGCCGCTGTGTCCTCCGAGTTTACCGCGATTTTCTTGCACTGAATAATCGATGCCAGTTAGTTTATTTCGCTTTTAAGGCTTTACTTTTAGAGCTTTATAATAGTACTCACGTATTCGGTGTTGTTCTCCGTGTCGTGGTAGACCACTTGGATATTGGTCTGCTTTGGCTCTTTGGTACTCTCCTTGCGCACGAGTTCGGTCAACTTGTTCCACCAGAGATCCCGACCCGCCGCGGTCCTGTGTCGAAACAAATTTTACAAGTCAACTCAAGTTAAGTGAGGTAGAGCAAGAGGAATAATAAAAAATAAGAAGAATGAGGAAACTCACGTAAAAGTCGCGACGACGTTGGTGGTGGGCCAGCCCAGCACGAAGCTCGTCTCCTGGGACTTGTTGGTCTCGGCCACCTCGTCGATGTGATTGACCGTGAGCCAGAGCTCGCTCATGCGCACGGCCTGCTTGAGCTTGTAGCTGTTGTTGCCCCGGGACTTGCCGATCAACAGCAGGTCCGTGAAGAGAAACATGTGGCGGTCCTGCGACTGCACACCCGTCGTGAACGTCACCGGCGTCTCGAGGAGGAAGCTCCGAGGCGAGGACGACTTGGGCCTCGCGTTGGCGACCTTCTGCGCGGCCAACGCGTCTCCCGGGCTGCCTATGAGCGGACTCGAGGAGCCGCTGCCTATGAGGTTGAGGGCCTTTTGCGAGAGCGCCCGGGGCAGTCGTCCGTTGGCGTTGGCCCCGCTACTGCCGGAGCTGCCTCGTTTTCGCACTACGTTCTTCGGCTTCTGGAACGAATGCCATTCGTGCGATTACATATTCGATCGATATACGCCATATTCAATTAGTCGATTAAAAAAATAAAAAATAAAAGCAAGACTATGAGAGCATAAGCAAGAAGAGTATAGAGAGGGGGATATAACAAAGCTCGCTTCGCTAACGGTTCGCTGCGAAATTCCAGCCTCGCTCCAACAGAGACGTCCTTTTATTTTTCCGCAGAAATTCCAGTCTTTTGTCCCTTTATTTTATATTTATACACGACTGTCAAATCGAAATTTACCGTCGCTCGATTGCGTATAGGTATATACGTCTCGGTATACTGGCAGTTTTCTCGTGCATCTCTCTCGTGCTAGAGCATCGGGTGCCAAGCCAGCGAGTAAGATAATGAAGCGAGAGTCACGCCAGCAGCAGCTTCCGTATGTTCTTGAGCGCGAGATTTATTTTCCAGTCAACGGACGCGCGACTCGATTCCGGAGAAAACTGGCGACGCGACACTCGACGGAGAGAGACAGAGAGACAGAGAAAGAAAGAGAGAGACGAATGCCGTGTGTACGAGCTTACGACGCAGCGGCGGCAGTCCTGCGTCATTTACGCAATGCCGACGTCGCCTGGACAGCCGCCGCCACCACCGTGTACTGGTGTCCTGTGTCTTCTTTTGACGCGTCCTTGCCACTTTTTTTCTCTTTCTCTCCTTATTTTCCTTCTTTTTTCGCAAATACTTAAATATATTTTACAATTGCGTGTGCTTAATAATACGCTTGTTTTGCACGAGTGTGTGTGTGTGTGTGTGTGTGTTTGTGCACGTGTGCAATTTGGCATAATAGGTCGGCGGCACGAATCGCATTGTGCGTCCTTATAGCTAATTATCGATGACGCGCGGGACTCGCTCCGTGGCGAAAAAAAGCACGGAAAGCAGAAAAATCCAAGGATTAATCGAGTGGCGTCGAGTAGCGCCGATCTGGAGCTGGATAAGCCGAGCCGATACTCGCGTCGATGAAAAGACGTCATGGAAATTCTCGCGTGTCATGCGTCTCGACGTCTAACCCGTGTGTCCTCGTAATAGCTCCAACGCGTATAGATAAGCCAGTTTATCTTGGCTCTTGATCGGGGGGCATAAATCGGACATCGGGTTGGCTAAAAAGAAGACCTACCGATGTGAGAACGTCCTGCTCGTGCAATCGCAAATTGTCGTTGGGGAAGAGCTCCTGTATGCGGTGGAGATCGCCCTCGAGCTGGCCCCGCTCGAGAACTGCGGCGCTGCTACTGCTGCCATTGTTATTGAGGCTGTTGCCTCCGGCTGGACTGCTGGGGCTGCTCACGGCGTCGCTGGCCAAGTTGCGGGCTTCCTGGCCCAGATACCTCTCGTACTCGGCTAGCCTCTGAACCTGCAACGATCGACAAAAAGACAAAAACTCTTTAGTAAAAGATAATGTTTACGATCGACGTTACAAGATAATAATGCTCGTGTGTGTGCGTATGTGTGAAGGCAATCGAGAATAAGAGACTATAAGAAAATATAAGAGAGAGAGGGAGACCTAATTACGCACGTTTTTTACGCGATTATCGCTCGACGATGAATCATCTCTCGGTCTTTGGGATCGCGACTTTGGCGGTGGCAGCGATGATAAATACACGTCGACGCGCGATAAATGACACGGCACGCCGAGAGCCGTGCGTAACATTGGCTATGCGCGCCAAATAATGCGAAAAATAAAAATATACGCATTATTATGTGCTGCAACGAAACGCCAGCACGGCTCGGCCTCGTAGGAATTCGCGACTTATCGGTAAAACGAGATGATTATCTTTCCGAGTTTTGAACTTTTCCCGCGACTATCTGCCATCGAGTGGACGCTTCGGTGCGTGAGCGGTGTATATCGCTATATACGGAACAGCGTCCCGTGCAATAAACGCACGATATCGCCGCCCACCGACAATGGCATTTTTGGGGTTAGACCGCAAGCATTCAAACATTCGATCCGCAGTGCTACTTGTACCGCCGCTTCCTGCTGCTGTATCATTACTTGCTCGGCTGAGAATCGTAACGGACTGCGCGTCCGCGACCGCCTCGTTAAATTACAATATTTGAAGCTCAATTACGCTGCAGAATTACAAAATGGAGACATTACAGAAGTAGAAGTGCACGAAAGAATAGAGAGAGACGGGTCGATCTCTGCGACAATCGCCGTTTTTTCGAGAAGAAAAAATCGATTCGCAAATACACACGTGAACGAGCGATACGTTTATGGTATATAGTAATAAATATTTAACGATCCGCAGGCAATGAGGAACTACTTTGGGAGCGATCGATATATAGGCGCTTGTATAAAGTCGCGCGCGTGTATAGCTATTAGCCGAGCGCAGCAGCTCTAAGAATCGCGCCCAGCCGATTGTCTCGCGATCGCGAGGCGCGTACACGCACTCGTTGTAACTGCGGCGCAGCTCCAACCGACCTCTCTGATATTATGTTTTGTTATATATATGTTGTGCTCGACAGCCAACGCTAACGACTCCTTTGCTGGCCTATTAATTATTACGACGATACGCAACGGGCCTGGCTCGACCCACGCTCCAGGATTTATTTAATTAATTCGCATATAATTAGAGCATCGAGTAGCTCGGTGATATTATTATGAGAATGGACTATTAGCCGGATGCCGTTGCTGCAGTCTTGTTTGAGAAAAATATCATAATAAAGAGCTATCGGCAGCTAGCGACGACAAACCAGCGCACTTGTAGTACTCGCGATTATGAGTCAAGAGCTCTACTCACATTATTGCAGTCGGAAGCGTAGCCTTCGTCGAAAAATAAGTCGACGTATTTAATAAACATTTGCGTGTGTTAATAAAATGTGCGCTCATATGCCGATCATCGCGATCCAAGCAACGACGATCGCTAAATTGCTTTTAAATCCAACTGCTAAACGATTTTTCACACCGACCGTTGACTTTTGCACTCGACGGCGAACAATTGTGTCACACAAACAGAAGGAGCCAGAGTAAACTCGATACGATCGCGCTCGAGTCCGCGTCGATACTGATTAGCCGCCAAGGCCCATCCACTGGCTCGGCGCTTCCGCACGCGTGAATTGTTTATAACATAAGTAGCTGCTGCGCGTCACCGAGTTGCAGTTACACCTCGTGTTTGGTCACTCGACGTCCGCGCGCTCTAATTGCCACTACTCTTTTTTGTTGTTGTTGTTGTCGTTGTACTTTTGTTGCCGTCGTTAGCTGCACAGTCTCGAATAGATCGAGGATGCTAATTTACAGCTTCCTCGAAAGTGCAAGGAAGAAGATCGGAGGGCTGAGAAATGAGATTCGTTTCACTTGCTACGCGTACGCGCTCGAGGTGGATAAAAACTGGTTCTATAGCAGCGCAGGGTTGAAAACGTGCGTCTTTCTGCGTCGTCCTCGTCGACATGTTATCGTTACGCCTCGATCGTCGATAGATTATTCTTACGTTTTTTTTTCTCTGCTCGCGTCCAGCATCGTCAATGGCACGTATTCTCACACACACACATACATACAGGATGATGGACCGGTCGATCATCGGAATATGCCACGTTGCTCGTCTCTTCTCTCCTTTCTCGGTTGTTTTTTTAGCTAGTACGGAACTTGCTTTTTGTTTTCTCGACAAAGCGACGATTCAATTGCTGGCCAGCATCATAGATTTTCGCCAAAAGATTATCAAATTACGATATTGCAAGGATGAATTTTGAGCACGAATTTCGTTCGGATCGATTAATCAATCGGCGAGCATACGTATCCGCGAAGCTCGCGAATCCTCGACAACGATCGTGCATGATTTCTTCGCGGAAAATCGCGTCGCGTACGTTGTTTGTAAAAATTATAAAGCGTCGTATAAATAAAAGGACGCGTTGCGCGGCGATCGGTGTGTCGGCCGAGCGAGCGAGTACAAGAAGTATCGTAAACTCAAAATATGCTTGCGTATATATAAGTAAGGTGTAGGTATATTATAATATACACGAGAGCGAGTATATTTACATAATAAAAAAAGCCGGTTATATTATACACATGAATAAGTCGAGGTACGCAGGCTGCGCAGAGAGGCTAAGAAGAGAAAAAGAGAGTGAGAAAATACTCGAAAAAGAGGAGAAATAAAAAATAATAAACGCTCGACGGTAAATTGACTAGAGATAATATTAGCTGTATAGCCGGCAGGTACTACTATATCTGCCCATAGCACATATATACGCACATAGGCAGGGGTATACATAGAAAAATAAATATATACGTAATATTTTTCGAGAAATAATACCGAGCGAGAGAAAGAGAAGAGCGTAAAGACAAAGTAAAAGAAGAAGCTAGAGAGAGAGGGAGAGCGAAAAATAAAAGTGGCAAAGTGCAGTACTCTTGTATATAGTGTGTGCCCAGAGCGGCCGCATATGTCGAATATTTTTCGCTGGAAAACGGCTAATATTGCGCTGCTAGCCTCGAGAAATGTGCGTATTTTTCTCTCCTGCTGCAGCTCGCAGCTCGCAGCTCGTGTAAGCAATGCATGAAAGAGAGAGAGAGACGTATTACGTAAGCTCGCGAGCGATCGACTCTTTGAATAGTTTTAGCGCTGCGCTTATTTAAGTAAACTTGAGCGCCGATGAAAATCAATTAACGAATCGGTTATGCGAGTCGATGCATAAGTTTGTGTGTGTGTGTGTATAGTAGCTGACGTAAAGCTGCCTCGAGTCGTGCGTGTGTCGAAACTGCCAACGTGCAATCTGTTATAGTATTCTCTCGTTGTAAATGCATGCATGGATAGCATAGGATAGGATACGTGGGCTCACGTGTGTACACATGTTGCTCGGAACATTGCTTCGTTTGAAAGTACATTGTGTATGAGTAGAATGTCTGCGTTTGAACTGTGTACCCGTAGCAGCAGCAGCAGCAGCAGCTATATACAGATGTAGCTCTTTGAATGGGAGAATTGGCATATAGCGCGCCGAGGCGAGTAACCAACCGAGCGAGCTATATAGACAGAAAGGTGAAAGGACGACGACTTGTACTACTACTACTACTGTTGCTACTATTACTAAATATTAAATACTACGTCGTCGTACTACGAATACGTCGATCGGCCAGAATTTCTTGTAGACTTTTTTTTTCTCGATTATATTGGCGAAACAAATGCGATATAGCGAGTTGTTAGCGCACGTGGCCGACTGGCTGACTCTTATTTACGGAATTCAGATGCTACGTCGATAGGCAAAAGGTGGCAAAGAATTAGTCATCGCTCCCATCCTATGTACATAATTCGAAAATTGTTATTCGAGCGAGTCGAGCAGTCGGAATATCGTCGATCAAGCTCGTATTATTAAAGTGCTCGTGTGCGCATATTATGGTTAGATGCCGAATTAGCAGTAATTATATCACACGCGACCAGGCAGATAGAGAGAAATGAAAATTAGGCGCGCTCGCGACAGGTGGCTTGCGTCACACTCGCTCGGCAGGCGAGTTTATATATTATATATGCAGCCCGAGCTATATAGTTATATATATTGCAATTTGTCGCGTCCACTTCTCTCGTTCATCCGCAGAGAGCAGCTGCAAAGTGAACGTATAACACATATCAAGATATGTATACGCGGCCTTGCCTCTCTCTCTTATGGCGTGGCTAGTAGTAGTAGTAGTAGCGATTCGCAGCCAAGGCGCTGTACAATTGGAGCTGTTTTTTGCCGAGATATCCGCGCGGGATTAGCGATTGCATATATATCCTCGACAGCTTCCTCGAGTGCGCACCGCACGCAACTTTGAGAGAGAGAGAGAGAGAGTCGAGGCGTATACGCTTGTATATAGGTACGCGACAGCTGACCGTTGCTGCAGCGGACTGGACTGCAGTGCGCTAGGCGAGAAAGGATATTTGCCTGCGCGACGCCATTATAATTGCACGCGAGACGAGAAATTCCAACGGATTAACGGTCTGGCAGATTCCTTGGCCAGCCTCTGTACACTGTATATACTTATAAACTACACGCGTATACGCTGACCTTCCGATGGCGCCGGGATATGACCAAACGCGTAGGACATGACACCTTGAGCGCTTGATTCGCTTGTTTATATATAATAATAAGTTTGGTATAAGCTGATTCCGCGTAGCGTAAATAATACGACTCGATCGACTCGATTGTTTGCTGCTTCTCTGAACGGCGACCACCCCGACAAAGGTGCAGCCAAGGTCTGCGGGCAATTTCGGCCAATACGAGCTTTTGTCGCGGCTTTTTGCAAGAGAGCCGTAACGAGCGCCGATTCTTCTCGCGCGCCCTAAATCACGGCCGACTGCCGAAAATTGCCGACTCGTTTCTCGCTTTTCTCGCTCTACCGTTAGCCATGGCACCTCTTAAATTTACGTACGTACGCACGAGTTACTCGGGTTTCTTGGACGCCGTATTTTCCAAAAGCAAAGCAACTCGAGTCGGAGGAATTAAAAGAGGGCCCTCCTGCTCTTTTCGCGCGCGAGTCCGCGTTTACGCGTAAATCATGCAGAGACTTTTCTCTCTCGTCGGATGTGGGCCACGGGGTGCGTTCAAAACGATCGCACGTTTCGCATCGACTCTGCGTAATCCCGATAATCCGCCGCGTCCGCTCATATTATATGCGTGCGTAGGCGCGACGCGTCTTCCAATTGCCAGGCACGCATTGGTACGTAGGCTGGGATTAGCGATAGCGATTCGATCGTCAACAATAGAGCGCGACCCTGGGACGCACTTCCGTATATTAACGCAGCGGCAGCGATTACCAAGGTATAACTGCGAAGCTGCCAATAAAACGACGACTGCCTCTATTCCGTCCATTCCGTCTATTCCGTTTACGACAATTACGACATGTGACGTTTACATACAAATGCAATTAAGCGACTCGGCTTATACAGAGCGACACACTTGCAGTATACTCTATATGACTAACGAGTCGCGCAAAGTTGGCCCTTTCTCGCGGCTGCTGCTTTTCATATTACGATTACCGAATAGACGATTCCGTCTCTCGTATGCAGTCCTTATAGAGAGAGAGAGAGAAAAAGAGAGAAAGCTGTCGGGAGAGCGGAGCAACAGGTTCATGTAATAACGACGTAATTATCCAGCGTGTGCAGCTCGCCGCAGCAGCTATAATATAGCTCCAACCAGCAAGTGTATTATGACACACATTATATAGCCCATGATGCTACTAAAAACGACGCCTGATGAGATTGTCAATGGAGGATGTGTTCGCGAGGGCAAAAATGATTTTAATTATCGGTCGCGAGAGGCTCGTTATATGCTCCAAGTCCCACGACGACGACGACGACGACAGAGAAAGACAACGTTACATCACTACTCTCTTATATATAACGTACGCGTGTGTGCATTAAAGGAGATGGAGAAAAAAATTGGGAGCTCGTAATGGTACGGCTCGAGCGAGTAAACGTGAGAATACGCAGGGAGTGCCAGACTCGCCATACTCGATGCTTAGCGCGTCTTTTATATGCGTCCTAATCGAGCGGCCGAATCGACGCCTCGACAAATATTTGACGCTCGAATATGTTTCCGGCCGAGCTGTCAGCGTGCGAAACGCCGATACAATTACCATCGGCAGCTAAGGCAGATCGGGCCGCGATGCACATGCAGCTGGAAAGGAGCTCGATGTCGATATTTGCGCGATACAATCTGTTAATAATAACAGTCGATCGGAATGTGTCGCTCGATACAGAGAGATCGAGTGCACCCACGCGGCCAGCTCGACGATTTATTCGTTTCTCGTTTTTCTTTCATTTTTTCTACTTCCATCGAATATTCATAGCGGCATACAGTTACTGGATTCGGAGAAGCGTCCGAATGGACCAGGAGCGATACAAATTTGTGCTACGAATTTCTCTGTTACTCGGCTTACTGCTATGGTATATGCTCGACGCGGAAGAAGCGTATGTGTAAAAGTGTCGCGCAGTTGTGTCGCCCACGCGGTCATATCCCATTGGCGCAGGCTCGTCCGGCTCTTCCGGCTCGACGACGTTGCTCCAAAACATCGCGCTCTGCCTTTTCGCCGTGAATTTATTATTGGCTCGATGTTTCTCGCGGCATAACTCAGCCAGGCAGCAGCTATTGCAGCTGTGAACATTGATGCTGCTACGCGTCTGTTATTGTATTAAATGTACTGTCATTCCGAGGCGGCTCACATAAACAACCAGACGACGCGATCGCTTTGATCTCGATCGGATTATTTTTTACCCCATTACGCGAGCATCCGTATCTAGGCGAGTATTGTTTACGACGTTAAAAAAGCCAAGCCAGATCGAGCGAAAATCAGCGACTTTCTTTGCGCTTTGGAGGGGATCGTTTACTCGGCCGCTGTATGTATAAAATATCAGCTGCATATACAGCTGTAGCGAGCCGCGATATTATGAAGCTGTTTGTGCAGCTCGAGAAGTCGAGAGCTGCCGCGAGTATTTATGCCTATAATACACATGCATGCGCGTATACACATATATGCTATGCAGGAGAGCTGCAACATACATGCAACAAGGTAAAAAGAGCGAGAACTGCGCTCGTCTCTCTGTCTGCTCGTGTGTGTGTGTGTGTGTGTGTGTGTGTGTGTGTGTGCTGTTCATGTACGTGTGAGTATAGGCGAGATGTGGGATTCTTACGGGATTACGTGTTCGCTTATAAGCGAGAATCGAGAAGGGAAGGGGCAGCAGCAGCTCGTCGCGGGCAGAGGAGCAATGGAAATACGCTTAACGAAGCTTTCATGCCGTATCTTTGCCAGCGTCCCTCTGTACGTCTCGCTTATACTCCCCGTCTGTGTGTGTATGTACGTATGTAATGTGCAGTATGTGTATATAATACATGAGAAACGATTGTTCGCGCGCGAGGCACGTACTGCTAGTTGCGTAAACAGTGTGAAAATCGCGAGCTAACAATGATATCTCCGACGACCTCTGCTTCTCTTTCTTACATATCTGCAGTTAAAGCAGCTAAGCAGCAGAGTACAACGAATCAATCCAAAAGCTCCTTTATAAACACGTGCATCGAGCAGGACCACGGCTAATACGAAATAAATAAGAGATATTGGCGCAGTCGCGCTGCCAACGGTATTTGTATCGCAATCCGACTGCAGCAGCAGGTTGTATATAATAAGCAACAGCGAGCGAGAATTCCCCGTGTCGTTTTTTCTGCCAATGCTGCAGCAATGCTGCGCGCGGAGCGACGTCATACATTTATACATGAGGGAGCTGTGTATCATGGCTATATGGCTATATGGCACGTATATAAAGTCTCAAGGACGATATTTGCATTGGAAAGGATCGATTTCTGGCCGACGAGTAGCTCGCTGCATATTATATACCTCCAATCGTAATCGTCTTTCGGAGTATCAACTTTTCCAAAGATACACATTTTATATGCACAGACATCGTGCGTCAATTAAAATGGCCAAAAGTACGCGAGAAAAGTACGAGAAAACCAAGAAAAACAATGGTTAACGTAATCGCGTTGTATACGTCACGCGGACACGAGTCCGTCTTAGTCTGGCGATCCTCGGGCTGGCTCGACTTTGCAAAGTATAAACTATATACTTAAACAATAGACTAATACGTATCGGTCACACGTGTGCGTGCCTCGAGGCGAAAGAAGAGCATTCGAGCGATGGTCGATGTACGAAAAGCAGCAGCCAATTACGACGTGGCAGGGCGCGTGCTCGAGTCCGCTTCGAGCGAAAAGAGCGAAAAGAGCGAAAAGAGCGAAAAGAGCGAAAAGAGAAAAAGTTAGGCGCGCGCCAGGCAAAAAAAATGCAACCGCCGAGAGCAGCAGCTCGCGCAATAAATGCCTCGATCACGCACACATGCACGCGAGAGAGAGAAGCCAGTTGTATAGGTGGGTAAGCAACAACAAGTAGCAGTTGCGAAATTTCAACGACGCGCCCCCCGACAGCTTATTACGCTCTTCTATACCGCCAATAATTAAGAGAAACAGTCGGATCGATCGGCAGTTTTAGCCAGTTTTACCGAATGCTATATTTCTTATTCTCGCGAGTCGATGCTATTTGGTAAATAAAAACATGTACGCCAGCTCGAGCTTAGGGTATTATTGTACTCGATGTAGGTAGCTACTGCGCACCTGCGAGTCGAGCCGAGCGATCGTGGACGAAAGGCAGACTCAGCTGCGCGCGTGCAGGTGAGCGCGCGAGGATCGACGCTATACAAGCAAAACAACGCCGAGAGCAGGTTTTCTCTCTGTCTCGCTCCTCTCTTCCGCTCATCTCGGCTCATCTCTTGTGTGTGTGCGCTCTCTCCCTGACACCACCACCACTACCACCGACAACGGCTATACGAACCGATCGCGAGAAAAAGAGAGATCTCGTGGGAGAAAGAAATGTACCGAGTAACTACTCTAGCTATGGGCCAATCTGCCTAATACCAGCTGTCACTCAACCTTCGACTCTGACGTGATCTTCTTATCAGCCTGTAATTGCTCCGATCATAAGTATTTACCCTCCGAGTAGCCTTTCAACCTCGATCAAACGCATCCCATTGTCCGAGCTTATTGTGCACTCGGATTCCCATCCAAGTGAGCGAGATATCGTAATCGCGTATGCAGGGAGGAGCACGATTCGGGATTAGCCTCGTTTTTATTCGCTCGCTGTAATATAGCACGCACTCGTTTTTCGGGTGGAAAGGTAGGAAAAATGTCTGCAAAAATGTCGCAACGAATACCACGGGGCTACTGCAGCCAAAGGAATTGCGACACGGCCAGCCGAGTCAAGCCGAGCCGAGATGCTGCGAATTAAACGCGAGAAGAGAGCCGGTCAACGCACCCACTTCGTAGGCCAGCGAGAGAGGGAGAGGCGTTTGCGAAAATAAACTCGCGTTGCCTCAGCGTATTCGGCGAATTCGAGACTCGACGACGAGCTGCTGCAGCGAATAGCTTCGACTCGGCTCGCTCCGCCGCTGATTGTTTGCCAGAATCGCAACGCATTAAATAAGCCTGGCCCGCTATCGAACACACAAGTGCATCCAGTTCAGTGTCATTGTTTCGTATATTAATCAAGTTTAATATTCTCCTGCGTAATCGCGCTCGAGTTTGATGGCGTTGGGCGTGTTGCTGGCTTATTTAAAATTGCGCGATCTCGTTTGGTCCGCTGCGCTCGTTTTCGACAATCTCCGCTGCAGCAGCGACTCGTCGTCGAGTGGACGCACGCCTCGCTGCACCCTACAAGCTCGCACGATGTGCCTCGCGTCGACGCGAATCTGGCCTGATGCTTATTTTTCGCTTGGCCGCAGCTTGTACCTATACGCGTGTGTATCCCTTTTTTTTCTCTTCAACCTTGGCCGCTCTCTGCCAGCATCAACGCCAGAAACAGCAGCAGCAGCAGCAGCAGAAGCACGGACTTATCAGCTTGACGCTTGGCGCGAGATATTTTTCTCTTCTGCGATCATCGGAGCGTGTGTTTCCGCGTGCAATATGCGTATCCAAAGACTCGGACACTAATCTGCGCCGACAAATAAGCCGTACTCGAGGCCTTGATTGCTTGGCAAATTAAATGCATCCCCCTCTCGTATTCTCTCGGCTCGATCGCTCGAGCGAGAAAGCTAAATAAATCGTAGCAACGCATCTCTGCAGCGATCAATTATACATATTATAATGATACGCGCGCGAGTCGTGAGTAGATCTTTTTTTTTTCATCGTCATTTTTTACCGAGTTTGCGATTAGTTGCTCGGGCCAACTGAACGTGATATTAGTTGCGACTGTGATTTCTCCCGGTCGGGGAAGAAAAAATCATTTGAATGTTATTATTACTTTCATTTACGACCGGATGATTGATCTTAATAAAGCCTAGTTTCACTGATTTTCACTATTCGGAATCAGCTATATTCCCAAGGCGAAGGGAGAGCTATCTCAGATATATTATGATATACTGCTACATTTTTTAAGAATTTATATAATATGTACGATGTTACTTGGTTTACTGATCTAATTCGGTAGATTAAATGTTGGCGGAGTGACGACGAGGCGCGATGATACACTGGACCGGCCATCGAGATTCGAGGCGAGACTATCGTGTGTCCCGAGTCCTGGCCAATGTGTAACGAGGCGAGCTCGTGAATCTCGCGCATCCATCAGCCGAGCCGTCACGCATTAAGTGCAATATTTTGCCTCGAAGGACAGCTTCGCACACACAACAGTACACGCGTGTCAGGGCACGCACAAGAAATTCGATAAGGAGGCCGGAGTCTCTCGTCCAGCGCGACAGATTATGCTCCAAAGACCAATTGGGTCTCCTTCATCGGATTTCAGCTGCGCGAAATATCAGACATGAGCTCCTCGAGATATATAACAGGCGCGCATAATAATTACCTCTCTGGACTCGCAACTACTGACCCGTAATGTGCGCGTCTCTAGTCGCGATGCAGCCGTTGCGTATTTATAGATTTCTCGCATTTTTTACCGCTAGCTCATGCGCGCGCCAGCGATAAATACAAGGCGCATATCTAACATTTTTTTTCGTCGTTCTTCCAGCTCTTGCGAGTGGAAAACAATCGTAGCAAAAAATTGCTCTATATCGTACGTGCGTATTTACGATAAGTGTCCCGCGAGCCACCGCGCCGAGCCGACGACTGCCTCGACGTTGTTTTTTTTCTTTTTCTTCCTCTTCTTCTTACGAGTTACTTTTTCAATCGAAGATAAGCCGCGTACGCTCGAGATGACTGTACGCATTATATAGTCCGCGCGATTCCGCTGAAAAACGTCGAGTCGAACGCGACCCGCGGACCAAAGAGAGCTCGACTCCGTTATGCATCCTCCGAGCTTTTGGCCATTTTTCACTTTTTCATCTTATGTATTCCTCGAAGGAGGATGATGTTCTTTTTTTTTTAGCGCGAAGAGCTTGAGCTACCGAATGGTGTAGAAATCGGCACGTAATCCGTTGCGCGAGACAACTCTCTGCTCGGTGGAATATCTTTGTGCGTCGAGCCGTGTCGATGAACTGCAGGTAAACAATTTTCGGAGGGAGCGACGTATCCTCTTTTGCTCTCGCGCGCATATTAGCCCAAGGTAAACAGGAAAGCGGCCAAATTGGCTCGGTTGGACGACACGGAGTTTTGGTATAGCTCGGCGCTGACAGAGTGTAGAGGCGGTGCAGAGACGAGTCGGACGCTCGACGACCAAATTTAGAACAGCTTAGCAGTCGTTTTATTGCCGCGGCCACGGCGTCGACTCGCTGCATTCGAAATAAACTCGAGTGAGCTGCAAAGTCGAGAGCCAGCCGTATATAATAGGCACGAGGAATAAAAATGAATCGGTTCGATCGGATCGCAGCGATCTAAAACAAATATTTGCTCGGCCATTTAGTGGGACATTGGGTTAACGCACTTGAGGCCTACGCGTAAACATAGGATCGAACGCGCGACAACTGATAATGTATTAAAATATATAATATATTGGATAGGCGATACAAGAGTGGGTAATTACGAAAGCGATCGTCGGAGCTTTCGATGGCGCGAGTCAGAGCCGATAGCCTCTTGGCTGCTTTGCGCTGATTCGAGCGTAAAATATGCCGAGTATCCGAGCATTCGAGCAATCGAGCGCGCCTCGAGCTATGTAGCAAGGATTTTTCCAATAAATCCAATAAATCGGAGGAGCGAGTGAGTCACGAGTTTCGATACGGGTTCTTAATTTATAGATTCGGTCATTGTTGATGGATGTTGCAGGGAGGAGGAGGTCTCTGAACTCACGCTGCTCTTGTGCAAGTCGTAGGTGCCCTTGCAGTACTTGAACCACTTGGCCGGCCTGATGGTGGCGGCGGCCGAGGCGAAGCTGCTCGAAGACTCGAGGTTGACGCGACTGTAGAGATCGACGCTGCCAAAGACCGAATGGGGTCGCAACTTGTTGCGTTTGCGGCTGGACGTGGCTGCTGCCGGACCGCTGCAGTCGGCGAACACGGCCTTGGTCGGCATGACTCGATCCGATTGTTTTACGCAGCAGCACCGAGCACAACACGCACCGCTGCCAAACAATTGGCGAAGCTGAACAACGACGACGAAAGGTCGAATCGCACACACATAGCACACACACACTGAATAATCACGCACACATTCACGCACTCGTGCAGTGGAGTCGCGCGCTGGACTGCAGAGAGACTAACTGGCTATATAATATTACGCGCCCGGCGCGTTCAGCCGACTGCCCCAGCGCCTAAGTATAGAAGAGTGTCGCTGATCGGCGCGCGCGCGCGCACATGTAGTAGTAGTAAAGCTCGGTCTGTCTCTCTCTCTCTCTCTCTCTCTTACTCACTCGCACACTTGGAAACGAATCAAATCGAAAAGGAGGCGCTAATTGGCCCGATCGCCCTGGCCGAATTCACGCCTACGGCTTTTCTTTTTCTCCCATGGGCGCTCGTTACTATTTACTATTTGCTAACGATCGCTTTTTTATGCTGCAACACGCCAACCCGGCTTATCCAATTCTAATTCCTTCACTTTCACTCTCGATTCTGTTTTTTTTACTCATTTACTCAGCATCTTCTTCTTCTTTTTTCGTACCTGATTTTATATACATATTAAATATGTATTGGATTTAGGCGCCTACAGCCTATAAATCGAGAGAGTTACAAATACATCGGCGATCGCTTGCAACATATCGCACGGCAGTGCGCGTACATTAACGAATCCAATTAACATGTTCGTAAAAAAAAAAATTCCGACTCAACTGGTCGACAAAATATTGATGTACGTTATAATAGATGTATGAATTTTTCGAGTTCGGTAGCCGCGACTCTATCTATAGTCTTGTATTCGATGTGTGAAAAAGCGAAAAGGAGAAAAAAAAGGAGGAGAAAAATTCAGAAATTTTTACGGTTTCGTTCGTTGAATTGTTTTCGCTCCAAATAGATGACCTTAATAGCGTCCGAAAAAAAAAACAACAACGAGGCAGTAGAGTAGCTTTATAGTACGCGCGAGTACGTAATTGGGTGCGTTTCGGCGAATCGGCGCATTGTACCGCGCACCAAACATCCCAGACTCGCAAGAATTGGAGAGAGAGAGAGAAAAAGAAAAATGGTTAGCAGGAAGCAGCAAGTGTACATCTATATACGGGCTCTCGATCAAAGTGCGTATAATTCAAGTGCGTCAGGTCTCACGGAGTGGAGTTGAGATTATTTTTGAATTGCGTCGGGCTTGCTGAAATTCAGCTCAGGCGCGAATCCCTAAACCTATTTTTAGAGAGAGAAATTTGCGATCGCCTCGATCGACAAAGACAGAGAGGGAGAAATGCATTTCCAGCCAGTTCTTGTCCAAGTTCTCGCGTACAATATTACTATATAATGCTGAGAATCGATGCCGATCGAGGTGACAAAAGTCATCTGCCTCGTAAACTCGAATAGGTCGAGCAGCAAATATTTCTCGTGCACGAGCTAGCATACGAGCCATGCTATGGTATAATACTAGTCGCTGCGCAAGTTTGTCGATCCATTGCAACGCGGTATAGCCAATATGTAGAGAGTCGAATAAGAAGAAGAAGAGGAAGAAGAAGGAGAAGAAGAAGCAGCAGCAACATTATATGGGTAGAAGATAGCTGCCTCGACTCTCTTTCAAACGGATTTCAAACGAATACTAACTGTTTGCAAATTGTAAGCCGCTATATGCGCGCATACATATGGATCGGGCGATTTGGAAAGAGTCACGTGCGCGAGGAGGAGGAAACGTCGCGCACAAAAAGGACGACGCTATAAATAAAAATATAGCAGCGGCTTGCGTGCACTCGCTCACAAGGACGACGCGGACAGGCGCGTGTGTTTTCCCCTTTTGGATTTTTCCATCGAACGAGATTCGCGCGAGTCGTGGTAGTCGTGCAGTCGATAAGTTTTCCCCCGTGCGCATTTTGGTTTCTCCCCGAGCGCACCATATTACGCGCGTGATATAAATATGTAGGAGGTTCGTAGACGAGCACTCGTTGCTTCGACGGTGCCGGTTCACAACATTTTCGTGGAGGAAATTTGGTGGTTTCTTTATCTGCTCCGTGTTCCGAGTATAGTGTCCGATAAGCGGATCAAGCCGATGCTCTGTTATACAATTCGAGGCTCGTTTATCTAAGTTCGATACGCGACTAGACGAATTTGACCGTAACAGGCAATTGAGCAATGATATTTGCCTTATAAACTGGCTACATGTGCTAGGCTAAGCAATACAACCGATCGATTACAATTTCATCATAATTCTCTCGAGTGGCGAACATCCACGAAACGTACACCTGTACACGAGGGGGGAATAGTAATAACATTGGCCGAATTGGTACCTTTAAAAGCATCGTCTCTCCGTAAGTGCGTTTATCTGCGAATGGAGTCCAGCTCGCGGTGGGGCAAACGATCCGATCTACTCGCGCAAATGCATGTATAGATATAGTTAGCACGTCGTCGACGCGTATGTGCATCGGCGGCGGAGATGCAGCTAGGATATATAAAACGCGCTCGTCGTCGTTGTATTTTTTTTTCTCCTCTCCTCTATAAGCCAAGAACTCGAGTGTGTAGTGTGCAGTGCGCAGTGTGCAGTATGCACCGTGTGTGTGCGAGAGAGAGACTTTCTAATAATATCAGAGTTACAGTTACATAGGCTAAGTTGGCTCGCGCATACACATTCTGCGCAAGTGTGTGTCTGTGTATAGATATCAGAGAGCAGCTGTATGGAGTGCAGCAACGGATCGCTACCGCTCGGCGCTCGACGCTTCATGCTGCCGTTGCGGTTTTGCTAGACTCTGTGTGTGTGTGTGTGTGTGTGTGTGTGTGTGTGTGTGTGTACGTATAGCAGTGTAGGATAATCGCATTTTGCAGAGGCGAGCATCTCTCTCTCTCTCTCTCTCTTGCGTTCTGTCTCGGGGAGCAGTAGTAGATGCATATCTCAAGGCAAGGAAAAACTCGCGAGCTTATATTTTTCAAGCGGGGTGGGCGTCGATCGGCATTGGGGCTCGCTGCAAAAGTATGCAACAAGTGCATATATACCGGGAGGGAGGCATGCATATTGTGTAGGTGTGTGTGTGTGCGTACCTCGCAAACGACGCTCTTGATGCACATTTTCATGTGCTCGCTAGGCAAGCACAACATGTCGCCTCGCTTCTCTCGTCGTCGATCGAGTCGAATCAAGTCGCTTTCAATTCAAGTTCCTCCGAGTGCATTCGACGCGTTGTTTTCGCCGCTCCAAGTGTGGCTCCAAGGGAGCAAAAAAAGTAACAGAGCACTCGGTAATTTCGCAGGCTCACTGGCACTCGCGTATTTTCGCACTCGCTGCGCTGCACAATATGAGATTGGCACAATATGAGATGCACAATTACGACGCACTACAACGATAATAACGACGTGCTATATCATGTATGCGCATCATCGACAATCGGTAGTCGAGCACATATCGCTTGGCAGTATATACATTATTACACACGCGCTGCATCTATAGCTGCATCTATATATATGCGTGATGCAGTGTGCGGCTTGGGCGCGGAGCCGCTCGTCGAGTCGTCGAGTCGACGCAGTCGCCGATGATGCCCGAAACAAACTGTAGAGCTCGCACGAGTACTAGTCCTGCCTGACTCGCGCCGAGGCCGGCTCTAATGCGCTCGTATATACATACATACACAGCGAGCCGACGAGAAGGAGAAGTCTGTATAGTAAGCGCGAGAGAGAGAGAGAGAGACTTTGCGCTGCCGGCGAAGGGGCCTTGCCCCATCAACCACCGAGCGCAACATCCAGCGCTAAAACTCGAGTAGGAGGGATACACACACACATGCACATGTATACACTCGCTTAAGCCTCGATCTGGCTCGATCTGCCTCTCCGGCTCTCGACCGATCGCAATGTCTTATACCGAGTCTACGTACATTTATGCACGACTTGCTGCACGTTATAGCACTCGTATCAACATCTCATCTCTCTCTCTACAGCTAAACGGACAATATGAATATGCGGTGTACATGCAGTGGCGCAGCAAATATTTTTCCACTCTTTAGGTGGATCGCCTGGCCCTCTAACTCAGCTACTCTGTCTTCGACTAATTTAAACAGTCTTATAATTCCGGAGCAAGTTGTTCTCCAGACATATATCGATCCAAAGAAGAAGACTCGGTGACGAGTACTACTTGCTAATTTACTATGCTCCATCTGTTGACGACGTCAAAAAGCTTTTGATCGTGTTACACGTGTTTCACCACATTTTCTAATTAGCTCACATGTAATTCAGAATCAATTCCTTGCTGAATTTGTCGCACCATCAAATTCGAAGCTATTGATTTTGAAAAATTAAACGTTTCGTTGTTTTTCGGAAATAACTCATAATTTTTGATAAAATTGAACAACTGATAAACTCGAAGACGGACCTATAAAGGCATCAATGAAACTCGTAGACTAGGCAGTTTCCCCGAAAATTTGAATGCGATATACACACAATTATAAGCAATACGCGTCGGAGGATCGGTGTTTTTTTTCCTTCCCTTTTTGGCTTTTATTCGCAGCCTAACTCGCTGTAATGCCAGCGATCGTTTGGAATTTTAACGAGATTTTCGATGCTCGCTTTTGTGTGCGCGCGACTTTTTCGGAATAAAAGCCTTGGCTTGGCTTTGAGCTGGCTATATTATAAACGCTGATTCACCTTGTGACTTGTCGCGCGCTGCAAATCTGCACGGGGCACTGCAGCCGTGACAAAAGCTAAGCCCGAGCTGAAGCGTGTTTTTAATTGCGCAGCGCCGAGCGAGTTGTGTGTGCAGCTCGATTGAGCGATCACGCATTGTTTTCCTTCTCGTACTGTACGGTGCCCGTCGAAATTACGTAAAAAAAGTAAAGAAGGCGTCGTATTGGAGCTTTGAGCGAGGCAGTGATTTTCATCCGAAAAATCAGTGCGACCCCGACGCGTGGGAATGCTCGAGGACGCCTAGCTTTCATGCAGTTTTTCATAGGAAACAACAAGAGCGAGGAGCGCTGTTGTTAATGTAGAGCGTCGAGTAGCAGCAGCCGCACACCTGCCTCTCTCTCTCTCTCTCTCTGTCTTTCTCTCGAGCCTGGCGCAGCGGAGATCGCTGCTGCTATACACAGAGAGTGAGCCAATGCCAAAAGGGAGCCGTGGAAAAAGACGAGCTCGTCGGCGTTTTTTCCCACCGTACATTCGGATTAGATATAGGCTCGCTTGTCTGAGTGTGCGTATAGAAAACGATGATGCAGGTACATCCCTGCTCTTTATGTATATAGTACGCAGGCACGTATGCTAGTTACAATCTCTAGATTCGTGCGCGCACATCGTAATTTTTGTATACCTTCGCGGCGCCTCAATACGACTCGAAAATTCACGTGTTTGTTCGCGGCTCGTCTTTCCTTCAAAGTAAGCAAGTAAGCACTGTGTCAACATATCGACGAGAAGAGACAAGGCATATCCGCTGCTGTGTACACACGAGATTAGACGGAAAATCAGGATTTTCACCGTTAGCTACGCACCAGACCTTACCGACTCATTAGATTTTGATGGGATCACATCTTTATCGTCATTAGTCGGCACGTGACTATTTCAATTGGCATTTAGCGCGCGCGCGCCTACATCCGTCTAAACAAATTACTTGCTAGTCATCTATCGCTGCCCTCTAAACTCCAAATTCTCAACTTTGTACATTCTTCGGATTCGCTATATTCTTCTGCTTCTTCTTCTTTTCTTTTTGTCGAGCAGCTCCACGCACGCAACGCACATAATGCAGCTCTCTCTCGCTCTGTCTCGGCTGGTGTCGCGCTTATATTAGGAGCTCGAAAAAATTTCCAACGCTGCGGGGGGATCGCTTTTGAGACCTTTTTTTCTTCTCTCCGTCTCCCTTCTTCCACTATAGGACTACTATATACTAATGCCTGTCTCGGATCGTAAAAATGTCTACTCGCGATGACGACGACGACGAAGAACGAGCGAGCACAAAAGAGCTCGTATGGGTTTAAACGTAAGGAATTCCCGACTGCGATTTGGCGTACGCTGGAAGCTTGTTTTCGTGCGTGTTTCGGCACCACTTGGCTATATAATTTCGCCGCGTATATGGCCTCTCGAAAAGGATCAAGACTAGTAGCCTCGCAACGGGTTGGCCTACATAAACAACATTTCCGAAAACGATCGTTAGAAAAATATACAACACGGCTCTCTTGGCTCGAGAGCGAGAGAGGATGGCTTTGAAGATGCGCTATCCAAGCGTAATTCGGTGTGTCGAGGCCATTTTTATCGACTCTCGAAGGCGAGATAAAACTTCTGGACCCGACTGGCTTTTCTCACTGTCCGGTCTTGATTGTATACACGTGCTTTTTGCCGTATCTTGTGTAAGCAATGGAAGCTAGAGGAAGTTCTCGTCCAAGATAGGCGCTTTTATCGAGCTGCAATCGCTATCCCGACTCGAAATCGATCCCATCTCCTGTTCGCATACGTGTTTTTCACCTCTGGACTTTTCCCACCGGCATCCATTTAATCGGGACGTAGGCTATACGTTTCCAAAGACGAATCTCTGTGAATTATCGTGGGAGGGACTATTTGGAAAAAGCAGCGTCTTGAATCGTCGGTCCGATGAACCAGTGGGATTACGCGCGCTCGATCGTTTTGGTCGCTGCAATCGAGAGCAACGCATAAACACGGTAGCAGTCGCGATAAGGAGGAAAAACAGCTCGGCGGGCAAGAGACGAGGAGGTAGAGGCAGCTTATCGGAGCCGCAGCTGTTATAGGCAGGCGCGGCGGCGTTGCAATAGCGCGATAAGCGCGTTTAGTCGGCGCTCGAGTGCGACGACTTTACTTTCTATGCAGCAGCAGCGCATGTTTGCGTATACATTTATAATAGCGATGCACACATGATCGTTCGTTTGGTTTATAGGCTACAAGTATTATTATTTGTTGGTCGTGGCGGGGCAGCGATATGACTTATGGATTGATTAACGTCGCGAAACATTCCACTAGTTCTCTCTCTCTCAAGAGTAAGAGAGAGACTCTGCTCCGAGCGTCCGAGAGAATCTGCGCGCGGATTATTAATTGTCGGCTCTCTCTCTCTCTCTCTCTCTCTCTCCCCCCCCGAGATGCCACATGCGTGTATATGCGCATACGTACAAGAATGGGACTGCGGCGACGATAAATTCGAGATTTTTACGATGCCTCTTAAATAATCTCGCTCTCTCGCTCTTGAGCTCGACTATTAATGCCCGGCCAATGAGCGTAATTTGTCATTCACAGGCAAAAGAACCGCCCAATTAAGAAGCAGTGTTGAAATTTTCAATACGCTGCCGTTGCTGCCGATGATGCTGCTCGTGCCGAGCGCGACGTAGTTGCTGCAACGAGAAGGCAAGAAAAAAAAACAACAACAACGTGCGGCAATTTGTGCGCTCGCGGTTATGCTATACGCGCAGCCTCGGATCGGACTCGGACAATCTTAATACCCTATATAGTCCTCGATATACGTAGAGCTCGTAGCTCTCTGCGCACGAGCGATTGAGATATGCCGCTCGTCGGAGCGTTAAGAGGGCGTATATAGCACACGGATCGTAGTTTTACACCCCGCGGCTCGCTAATTCCCTCAGCGCGTCGATATTTATTGGCCGAGCCCGAGAGGCACATAATTTACGAAATTAAAGAAAAAAATGTGGGCCTCGACATAAACGACGGCTCGATCGAGCTCCCATTAAAAATTGTCAATTGTGCTTTCTATACCGAACGACGACTCGGGCCTTTCATGCATGTCACTTTTACGGCTCATCGGACTCTTTGATCCGCGAGCAAAGATCGTTGATTTCGCGTCTCACCCCGACGACGCACTCGATTCCGTCGTAAAAATGACCGCAACGACGACAATTGGCCAATCGCCGACTAAACGAGCTTGTTTACTTTGGCAATCGAGACGAGTCGAAATCATTTGCAGCTCGAACGCAGTTGTATTTCCAGCCTACGATGCGCTGCAGGAGAAATGTTGCACTGGTGCGAAAATAAGAGAGTTTAGCCGTCGATGGGCTATGTGGCCGTAATATTCATCTTGCGCCAGTCCTAAGTCCAGTGACAAATTAAATATAGAGGCGCTGCACCTGCACCGCCAGCGGTAAAATGAAAAAAGAGCCAAGAAAAGCGGAAGGATCACTAGTGTACTGGGTGTAAATCGGATGGACAGGATTAATGCAGGTCAGTCGCAACGCCCAGCGCTGAGTTAGCGGTGCTTTTTCCGAAGTATATAGAAGGCAAGTATCTCGCGCGTCGCCTGCATGAAAATTATCGACGGCTCTCATTCTATAGGTAGCTCTTTGGAAACGAGAGAGGATCGCTATTACATGTCAAGTAGATCATTTGCGGGGGAGTCGAGTCGAGTCGATCGAGAGAATTAGCGCGAGAGCCGAGCCATATATATTAAAAGACGCGTTTGTAATTGTGCGTGCTGCTGTTGCTGCTGCTACGCGTATCGCAGCAGTTGGCAAATTAGCCTGTCCCACACTCTTGTTTCTGTGGCCGTGACGTACACACACGTGTACAAGAGAGCAGCAGCAGCTTGAATAGTAACAAAAGAAGGACGACGAGTAGTAGCAGGTTTGCAGCCATTTCCCAGTCTGAGCACATATGTATATGCGAAGGAGTCATTATTTTCATTGTAATATAATGAAAGGCAGCGCGCGACGACGTTTTTCTCATCTATGCAGCCATACGCGCAGCTACGGAGATTCGAGTGCTACACGGGCGCGAGCAGAGTCACGATGAGCCTATTTGGAGCTGCGCTCGCTAGCGACGTCCTAATTAAGTTCATACACACACACACGTATACGAGCTCAGTGTGCAAGAAAAATAATATAACGACCCGTAGAGGCGCACACGCTACAGACTCTACTAAAGAGAGATTTCGCTAGCTCGGAAAAAGAAAATGCTTTATTTTATTAAATTAGCTCGGAGCGCGCAAGCGACAGGCGTATAACCATTGCTGCTGCTGCTGCTTTGTACCGTTATAATATGTATATGCGCGAAACTATATGCCACACAGCTACTCTAATAAGTTTCCAACTTTTCATTCTTTCGTTGGGTCGCACTGCGCTGCACTGCACTGCACGCGAGGGATATATATAACGTAACGACGTGCTAATTGTCGCGCACTTTGCAGCCTTACCTATAGCTTTGGAGCTGAATCGCGATCGAGCCCCCCGACGAACCTGTAAATTGATTAAGTGGCACGCCAACTCCAAGTACGAATATCGCAACTGCTTATTCGTATACTTATAGAGCAGCCCGAGATTTGATTTCCATCTCGCCAAGGTGTCCGATTTACAAGCGCGCCAACCTTAGCACTCGCTCGCGTACCACCTAGTGCTAAGTATACACGATACATCTCTCGCGGTACGTATTTCATTCTTGTTTTCTTCTATACTCTACTAAAAAAGAAGAAGCAAACGACTTTTCCGTCACGCGTACTTTGCTTATTTAGCCTCGCCTGCGACTACTATACGTAATATAGCGTGCGCGCAGTCCAACTTTAAAAAGTCTCTCGCGTGCGTCTAGAGCTTGGAAGTCGAGAGCGGAAGTCGAAGAGCTGCTTGCGGGACGCGCCCTGACACTTAACAACGCTCTCGAGGCGTGAAAAGAGCTTCCGAGATGCGCGCACGAGAGGAAGCCAACAACTCGGAGTAAAACAGTCCGGATCCAGTTTTCGCTCAACGCCATCATCTTTCCAAGGATGAGATTAGCCGATGCTGTGACTGCCTGAGCAAGTTTATATCGCGTGACTGCTCGTGTAATTTCCCGATTCAAGCTCGGCTAGCGAAACGAAACAAAAGATCGAAAACTGCGTATGGGAGCTTTTCAATGAAAACTCGACAATCTCGATACATCGAGCTGAAAACTTTTCGATCCAGTTGTAATATAAAAAAGTCTTGACGTATTTATGCAACTCGAGTAGGATCGCTGAGCGCCGAGCTGGCATTTCGCGCTCGAGTCTATCTTGTCTCGTTGTCGAGCGATAAACTTGCACTACTACAACACGGTGTGCAAAAAGAGTTGATTTTGTGCTGAGTCGCGAGCGGGGCCACGTGTCCTGTATAAGTCGAGCGCGAGACACAATCAGCGCGACTCGAGCCCCGTATACTCGCTGACGCGCGCATATTTTTGTCAATATTCCTAATTGAAAAGAGAGAGAGAGAGAGAGGCAATAAATATACAAGAGTACGTCGATATTGCATTACTCGGAACACGTACATGATTTGTAAGTGGCGAGAACGAGAGAGGCTCGCGATGCATCCGGTATTCCTTTCAGTGCTTCTATCTCTACATGCATCCGAGTATGTGTAGAGAGCGAGCTTTTCTCATCTCGCTTATATAAAACCTGCTCTCGACGCGCGACGAGTTTAGTTACGTAATTCTAACTAGTCCACCGCCACCACCACCAGCATAACCAGCAGCATCGAAGGAAAAGCATCCCACAAGTTGCGTGTATGCGTCAACAAAAAATATACTAGCCATGTATCGACTCGCTATAGCTCATGTGCATCTATGTAATATCTCGATCGAATGCGCAGCTCATTTTTGCTCTCTGTACTTGAATACGTGAACGAGGGAACGCTTAAACTTGCTTCATTGTACTTTTATATTATATACCGAGAAGATCAGAGCGAGTATATTTACTTTAAAATCCACAAACGTAAGAGTTGCGGGTCAAATCGTCTCGATCCTTATCAACGATCGCAACGCAAATGGGCGTGTGAGGCTTTGCCAAAATTATTCACAATCTCTATAATATCGTATATTTTTGTAGCGTGCGCGTAAGTCTACAGCGCGCGTCAGAGACGAATGTATTTTCGCCGCGCACTCGACTCTCGAGGCCGGTTCTGCACGAGCCAATTATTTTAACGCAGCGCGCCTTATCGGCGGATCTAATCGCGAACAAAGCTCCCGTGCCTAGCTCGGTCCAGGATCGAACTTTCTTGCTTGTGATACCTACGTGCGCCGTGGTACATAGCTGCGCAGAGCCAGTCATTTCGCCCGGGACTGCGGTAATTTTTTGGCCGCGATAGCCACTTTCGTCGTCGTTCGTAAGCGCCTATGCCAACGAAATTCTCTTATCGTTCAAGTGGAGCCGCTTATTTTCATTGTTTTACCTGTAGAAATCGATCGATTACTCACCTGAAACAGACAAAAGATAAGGATACCCATTAACATTGTTTAATTTTTCATTTTGAAACATTGTTTACAATTATGTGTTATATCATACGCTCGTTCTGCCGCGAGCCTCGAAACTTTCGGTTTCGCAAAATTGAAATATAGGGTGCCGAAATCTAGGTGAAAGGAAAAGTATATTATGCCAAAAACAAAACCTGCCTATATTTGAGGATAGATAAACGACGCTTGCGTAGACATAGAGACAAAATGCTTGGAATTGATAATGATGGCAAATGCGTCAGCGTTTTGCAACAAAAATAGAAGAGGCTCCTTCTAACTTGGTCAAAAAATTAATTATTATTGCCCATATAGGTTTTGATATTTCATCCACGGGGTGCCCATAACAAATCTCGAGTATTTCTTATGGCCAAATAAATTGAGGATCTTGGTTCACGCTAGGACAGTCTGTCAGGCCGATTGCACAGAAAACGCGAGACATAAATACTAGCTCTCAAAGAGAAAGAGAGAGAGAGAGAGAGAGAGGCTGGAAGAAGCCAACGGTATTTTATTTCGATAAATATAAACGAGCCAAAAATTATTGGTATTTTATTAAAATGCGTGTAAAACTTATGTGGATAAACCCCATGATTCAAATGCTATTTCAAAACAAATCCCGAGGCTCGCACCGAAATCTCAAAGATCGGAATAAATTATCATTGGGAATATTTGTCGAGATATATCGCCTCGTGAGCCACGTCGATTAAATCGCTTTTAGGCTATCCCCTGCAATTTCTTCGGGTCCACAGATGCGCGTATACAACGATAATATTTTTGAATGAAAAATACGAGACACACGCGGAGCGACGAAATGACTCTCGGAGCTATATTGCGAGTCGATCGGGTGATGAGACTCTCGACTCGATGTCGAGAGAGACCCGCCGAAGGATCTATCTGCATGACAATGAGCCAAACCAATAGGAGAGGTTACTCTTGGCCAACTTCTTTTCACATTTATCATCATTGTAGACGTTAATCGCAGCTGCGAAGCACAGTTTGGCTATGTATTCAATTGAAAAAATCGTCCGATTACGTATTCACAGGGGGCATTGCCGCACTCTCAATCTCTGCAATCGGTCATGTAATTTTTTTGTTATTATTAAAACACTTGAATTTGACGATAACGACATCTGATCGATCGCTGCAGCGTAATATAATTACTTCAACGAGGCGCAATATTTGTCCAATGAAAATGATGTTTTTGTCGAATCTGTTCCAGATACTCGAAGGGAAAAACCATTGGTCACGAAATTACGATAAAAATGAGTGAAACAATTGCAAAACGAATAAATCACATTAATTAACGAGTCTTTGCTGTTTTGATAATAATGCGCTGGTCGAGCTTGCTCTTAGCCAATCAATTACCAAACTAGAGCAGTACTAATTTACCCCGATATGGTGTAGGTGTAATTATTATTTATTATTATTACTATTTTTTTTCATTGCTTTGTCATGGGTAGTTTCGGTATATAGAGAAACTTTTGCAATGCGCACATGAATGAGCGCACATAAATGCCGCCGCACTTCAATCGAGCTTTATAATACCTTGAGCGCGCGCGCACTTGATGTTTAATCAAGGTCTTTCTCTTTGACATTTTATTTTATGAAAAAATTCGCTCAACTTGTTGCAGCTGCTGCAACAAGCTGATCAGATTAAAAATCGCTTCAATGTATCTGTGTACGAACGTGCGCTGTGTACGACCGACAGATGCGCCTCGGTGATAAAACCTTTTTTCGTTGCTCTGGATTCAAAAGACAGAAAGTATTAAAGAACAACTTGTAGAATTTAAGAAGATATATGCAATATGCATACAGAAAGCGAGGGGCAGAGAGTTCGCGGCGTTTTACACTAGAGAGAAGTTGTAAAGACTCTTTTTATCCTTCTTTTACAAAGAATCAATGTGTAAATACGTGTGTGTGTGTGCGTAGCCGAGCGAGCGTTTTGCCGACTGAACTGTACTCGCACGACCCCTAGCGGTAGCCTTCCTAAATGTAGCAAATAAATAGAATTTGAGAAATAGCACGGGTTTACGTATCGATTTGATTCGATTCCAAGTTTAAGGGTCATTTTTTTATAATTTCCCCACTAAAATGAGAAACCGTGCTGTGAACTTCAAGTGGCATGTATGTGAATTTCTTTCAAAGCAATAAAGTGTTTATGCGTCACTAAGGTTGTCGGGGATAGTGTCAAAAATGACGACTCAATGCCGATATAAATCCACATTTTTTGTACAACGCACATGTACGCACGCGGCAACGGATCGTGGACGAATGAAAATTTTCCGTGATCATGCTCGAGCAAAAAGGCGAAAAAGTAATTCAGCCGCTCGCGGGTAGCTGGTCATTGCGTGTAAGAAGCGGTGCAGCGGAATTATTTTCCAAAGGGAGCAGCTGAAATGCCGTCAGCTCCGCAACTAGTAGTTTTGTACGTTGAGACGGCTGAATTGTGACGCCCGACGCTCCTGTATATATCTATACTTTGCTACGGAGTTTCAGCTCGCGATTGTAAAATTATTTATTATAGCCATTAAGACTGACACCTACTGCTGCTTTTTGATCCACTTCTGCCTCGAAAGTTTGATTAATTTCAATCCTCGTCTGACCGAATTTTTCATTTCGAATCAACCGCACGGATGATAGACAGTGCTAATTGACGCGAATTTGGCGCGCTACGTTTTTTCAGCGTGGATTGGAGCTGCCGCCGACTCGAGCCGCTCATTGTTGACGAGTGCCGAGAACAGATCGAAAAGGAGGAGAATAGAGAATGGAATTTCGTGAACCAGTTTCTATCCTCGATGTTATGTCTATTTCTAGGCCTGTCATCTCGTATAATTATCCACCTCTTGTTAGGGATATTGTTAAAAACGTTCCCGTCTTTTATTCTAATCGGACGGATGGTATTTTATAGTTTCGACGATTGTTTACCTTACGTAGACGTTTGGGAATGAGTAAAGTCACTCCGAGCGTCAGCTTCATTTATTATTATTTTTGTTTTCCTTTTTTTGTTACGAGCTGCTAGTTTTTTTTCGCGAAATTCTTGAAACTTAATCATAAATATGAGTAAACAGTCGTTACTTTTTTTTCTCTCTTCGTGTCAAAAGCCAGAAAACTAGTTTATGGAATTGATTAAGTTGGTTAAAAAAAAGTCCATTGGATACACGAGATAATGTCGAAATTCGTTAATTGCTTATGCGCAGGCTCGAAAGGGGTTAACGCTACGGAAGTAAATGATACATCAGCCACAAAGATAATTCATCAGCTTTATGACACGGAATTTTGGCGGCGAATATGATTCAGATTTCGCGTCATTTCCTTGGCGGGCCTGGATTTTCGATCCTACATCGGATCGATGTTATCTGCGCCGCAACGTTGAATTAGGTTAAAGCGAATCTTTTATTATATAGTCGCGACGAGTCTGGGTAACTTATCAAGGTCCGCGTTTGCTTTGGGTCGGCTGTCGATTGATTCACGAGCTCATAGCGCTGACTAGGCGCATATTCAAAATTTAAAAGTACGCGACTGTAGCTCGAATAGGAAGCGAAGCTTTCGAAATGGAAACTCGATCGGTCGCAGACCGAGATAATTGCGGGTTGCAGGTCAAAATACGCCTGAAAAAAGTTGAATTTTGCAGCTGAAAAATATAGAGTCTGCGGGAGCGAGAGCGGCGGCGGCCTCTCTGCTACGCACGTGTAGTACGGCCTTTTTCAGTAGCAACAGTCGGTAAATATATCCGTGCGGCAGTACGAGTCTCGCGCGCGCATGCACGTATAAAGATAGACGTTGGAAGGAGCGAAAGGCCCAATTTCCTCGATAGATCGGCTTACGCACGCGAGCGGCGGCTCATGGGCGCGCGCGCACGTGTAATAATACGGCGTAGCACGCAGCATGTAGCATGTAGGTAGCTGCATGTACACTACACCAAAGCCAGGCGAAAAAGAAAAAAAGGAGCGCTCGGTATAATACCAATTGCTGTTGGCGGAGCAAAAAGGAGAATATCTGCATGCAGGTCTGCACGAGCTGCTGCTCTCTCGGCGCATAGCGACGTTTTTAGCCAACGCGGCACACATAGACCGCACAGAAGCGAAACTCTCGGCGTGTAATAACTCGCCGCGATCAGATTCTCCTCTGTATAACACACATCGATCGGATTTTTCCTGCTTCCGAAACGAGGTCTCGCGCGAGCTCGCCTTTATTACTCGACTCGCCCTGCGATCTTTCTCTCTGTGTAAGCCGTCAACGCGTGGCAGCTCGCGGATATAGAGTTGCGCTTAGAGCCGTGCAGCTGCATCGCACGAGTAGCCTGCAAAGATGTAATTCCAGACGCGCGCGATATACCTGCTCGCTGAGAGGAAGCTCGCCGATCTTTCCGCGCAGCCTCCGTTGACCCGCATGCGATCCTTGAATTTCGAGCTCCTATAATGGGAAATTGAGCTAAAACAGCGACGGCTAATTTGACGAGGGACATCCTCGAACGCGCCTACCCCCCTCGAGAGCCGTGAGGATATTTTTTGCTCCGAAGATTGATCGACGCGCGCGAGGCAAATGATGATAAATCCGGTTTTTGGCCGCGCAGCGGACGATTCTATGCCGCGAGTTCGAGGATAAAAGTATTAATAAACAGCCGGTTAGGACCACCTCCCAAGTCTCGGCTGCATATACGTTCGTTTTGCATTGCAAAACAACGGGTCGCGCATTTTTTCGATTAATATACGAATTCGGTGCTATATATTTTCGAGCCGACTCTCGTCCTCGCAGTAATCGAATGAAAAAAAGCCTCGAGCGGTCGAGACTCGTATATATGCAGGCTATATACCGTTTGTCGCGATTTTATGCGTAACCGACGTAGCCGAGAATTGATGAATTGCCCGCTTCGCAGCTTATATATATATACGTCGCAAGCTAACTGATTTGCATGATCCGAATTGCAAAAAAAGCTAAGGATACTCGAAAACCATTAGGTGTAATGAATGACGCTGGCCTCTCTCGATCGACTATCCAATAGCTGCATAGACACCGCCGCGCTTGGCACTTGGCACATAGAGGCGTGTATAGAAGGGCTGCCTTTTATTTTTCCAGAAAAAGTAATCTCGAAAACCAGTTCGCTGCTTATAAGCTATTACGCGCTCGGCTGTCCAATCGCCTGGTGCTGCCGCTGCCACTGCAAATAAAACCGACTGTGTACTGCGCGTTTATTTCGTTTATTTGCAGAAAATCCTAGAGCAGCTCCGGACGCGCGCTCAACGTTTTTAATACCCATCATCGATTAAAAACGTCAAACGGCATGAATATTATATAGAATAATCATAGAAACAAATCAGCTGCAGCTCGTGCGACTCTACTACGGAATATGGGAGCGCTTTTACACGCTTGCACAGAACAGCTTAAGAGGATTAAAAAAAAACAAATAGATGAAGACATTTAGAAAATAAGACAGTGCCATTTCCTGGATCTTCATCATTCGCACATATAGATAGGGCGTGCGCTGCCTATAATACGAGTTAAGTAAGGAGGCAAAAGCCGAGGATTTTACCAACGCGGCAAAGGAGCAGCGGTCGAATAGCCGCAAATATAAAGAAAGGAAAAAAATGTGGGCAAGAAAACGAAGAAGCTGCGCGAGACGTCTTTTGCGGTATATGCATGGGCGAATGTCCGTATTAATCCGCGCACTGCACTCGAGGCCGTTCTAATTAAGCGCGATATGCACTTTTTGATCTTGCGGCTAGCTGCTCTTCCTGCTCAGCATACCACGTAGGCGCTTGGACGAGCAGCCACCGAGAGCAAGAAATTTTTCCCCCTTTCGCGACGTCGACTCGTGTATATTTAAGAGCTTCTGCACTGCGCGAGGAGAAAGAGAGACGCGTACACAATGCGAGCCGTTCTATTGCGCATTTACGCGTTCGCGCGCTAATGTAGTATCTCTAATGTAGTATACTGCAAGCTAAACTGTGCGGCCGATTGTTTACGCGCCGAGTCCGAAAATGTATAGGCGTTTATGGAATACAAGCGGGCCCATTCATCGGCTCGCAAACTTCTTTTAGATATGCGCACCACTCGCCAACGGTACATTACGCATATATAGTTGTGTTATTCACGCGTTACTCGTGCCTTTAGCCTGCCAATATTTGAGCCTCCGTCTAACGATGTGTTATATACTCGTAGCAGCGGAATGCGCCGAGCTGCGCAGATGTCAGTTGGCTTTCAAAGCTAGCACCTCGAAAGGACGATGAAAATTACTACGTGCGCGCGTCGCGCCGATCGAGTCGCAGCCGCATAATAAATACCTTTCCAGCGCTTTTAAATCCGGTTTTTCACGAGGAGCCAAGTAATAATCCAAATACTACCTTTGCTATAAGGAGAAAACGGCCAAGGCTAATGTAAGGGTGCTAGAGGAACATCCGGTCCTTGACCAATGACTCGTTGAATTCGTCGAGCTTATAATAGCCGCAAACGCGTCCGATAATTACGCTAATGCTCGCACGGACGGACGAATTAAATCAAATTTCTCGAGACAACGACTGTGTGTGTATAACTACTTGTGCGTACTTGTGTGCGTGTGTTTGTGTAAGGCCATTTTTCGGAGTAGTCGCCAAAGAAAGAGTCAAGAAAAGGAGTGCTGCCGATGGCCATTGTTTACGCGTCGCTCCTCCTCGAAATTTCCTGTCTCGGCGTTTCCGAAAGTAATAAGTGCCCTCCTCCTCGTACTTCCGATCAATTATTACCAACATACATACGCATCGAATAAATTGGTATTAGCATCGAGAGGGAAATGTAAGCCGACTTTTCCGTTTCACTTTGGAGAATCGGTATTTAGATCGGTATCTAGAATGCACTGCAGCGCGACTAAACGGGAATAAATCGAGTCAGTCATCGGGAGAATCGGCGACCTTGACCCAAGGCAAAGAGCGCACCCACACCTACTACTACTACTACTAGCTAGCTAGAGTATGTAGGTATATAGTTGCTAGAATCTGTACGAGTCTGTATACTTGGGGCTATGGCACACATTCCGTTGGCGATACGAGTCTGCAGATTGTGACAATAACACGTATCGAGACACGCCGACCTCCTGACTCTCTTGGCTGCTGCTGCTGCATTGCCAATGGTAACTTGGTTAACTTTGTAATCTGCGCAGCGAGGATATGCCGAATCACTTTTCTGCGCCGCATTTATACATACGAGTACTGCACACGTACTTGGGAGCTTTGCCCCTCGCGCGCACTACGAGATAACATCTCTGTGCTGCAGTGCAGCGATGCTACATGTGGTACATGTGGCTGCGGCTCATTCGATACGCCGCGATCGCGTCGCGCGTAATACCTGAATAAGAGAGAGAGAGAAGAGCTGCGGGAGAGAAAAGACGAGGAAAAAGAAAAGAAATCGAAAATGCCAGGCAGGCCGCATGCGGAGGATGATTTACGAGCTCGGAATGCGCAGCGCGCGGTTCATATGTTTCGCAGCTCTTGTATGCTGTATTCCATATAGCGCGCATATATATGCGACAGGACGATGAGATCCTCCTCCTACGGCCATTTTTCCACCCTCTCGCCTCTCTCGCGATCTCTCTCTCGATATATCAATCGGAAATTCTCCTGTCGAGGGACTCGATTTTCCTAACCGCAATCCAGCTCTCGCCGGCGATCCTACGCCCTACTCCGACACTCACCTGCGGTGTGATATGCCTACACCTCGTGCGACGTTTATTTTTGGCCTCGATCCTCGCCATTTTCCACCGCATCTGTGCGAAAATAACACTTGGCCCTGATCATTAATCAAAAAGTCGCCGCGCAAAAACGGCAGCAACGTCGCTGACTTCTCTCTCGTTTTCTTCACGCAAATTACTCTCGAGGGTCCTCCTACAAAATCATCGTAGCAGTCCACTTCTCTCTCTCTCTCTGCTTTATATGGTTTTTTTATTCGGATCCTCTCTTGCCGAATATGCCATGGCGTGGTAAAAAATATTGCTGCCTCATTTTTAAGCCTCAGCGGGTGAAGAGAAAGAGGAAGAGATGAGTGATATATATTTTCGTTTGGAAAGAGGTAATGACTCGGGTGTAAGAGCTAATAATGACACACCTTTTTGTAAATAAAGCAAATTCGCATGGACGACGACATTGCGCAAATAGATTTTTTTATCATTGTCAGTTGAATTATCGTAAAAATTTACATCGCGCATTGACGGGCCAGCAGACGAGTATGCAAAATATGCTCCGAGCTGCATCAACGAGACAAAGTAATGGCTGAGTGGACAGGTCGGGCAGAAGAAGGCAAAAAAGGCAAAAGCTCATCGATGCATTCTTCTTGTCTATTATGAATCATTTCTTTTCACTGATTTTCTATAGTGCATACGATAATAATAAAACGGGTTTATCGTGCCTTCTAATTTGCCCTCGAGTGGACGACAGTCACTTTTTCGTTAAAACGAAAATGCCGCTGCTGATACGCGATTGATATTGTATAGCTAGCAAATTTTACCATACGCAGCGTATACGCTCGAGTCGTTGCATACGCACAGGCGCATCGCTGCCAAGTCTATCTTTCTCTTTCTTTTTTAGCGCTGTATTACCTACTTATGTATTTATTGTCTTTTTTTATTATTATTCATTCCTTATTTTTGTATACTATTTTTTTTCGTTTTCGTACTCTATGTTACATCGTTTTACGTTCAGTAAAGAGCAATATTATGTTTCCTCGCGCGTGTTCACATCTCGTTCGATATTACTATTTGTATCTATTATTCTAGCACGCGTATATTTAACCTTTGCAATGTTAATATCGAATGAAAAATGTATTTTTGTTGGGATGTGTTGGAGTTGGAGCGCGATGGCTCGCTCGTGGCATCGATGTCGCGAGAAGAAGGTCGCTCACGGCGAGAGTGAGAGAAAAAGAAGCTACCTGGCCACCGGCTGCTATATACGCATTGTACATAATGGCAGCTGCGGATCGTGTATATACAGAGTCGCTCGTTCAGTCACGTCGCCAATAGAGTGCATGTGCACGCGCAGTGCTGCAGCAGAGAAAGAGAGAAGAGGCTGGACCTGTTTCTCGATTACTCGCTCGACGCAGCAGCAGCAGCAGCTCTTTGGCGAAATACCGCAGAGATTCCAGCGGCACAGCTCAGCAGCCATTTAATCGAGGACGATTGATTTTCAAGAATGGACTGCCAAGACGACTCGCCAGTACCTACTCGCAGTTACGCTTACTGATATATAGTAAGTCAAAAGTCTGACATTTTTTGTTGTCGAAAAAAATGTGTGCCAACTCTAATATGCATTTCGTAATGTGCCCATGAGTACAATTGCGATGTCATACGTTGCAGCCGCGTCTGGAAATTCGTAACGGTGACGCACGCGTAATGTTTATACAGGCAATTGCGATCTCTGACGATCGAAACAAAAAAGAAAGTGTACGATTCACCGAATGCGTATAGGCATTTCTGCTGTCAAAATATGTATACAGGAAAAAAGAGGTGACGACATTTTTTAACTCATTTTCGAAAATGCGCGCACAGCAAAGGCCAAAAAGGAGGTCGCGACGCTCGGTATCTAGCGAAATTCGGTTCGAGCGAGGAATTTTATATTCCTCGAGCGCTGCGTATCGTAGAGCGAGTCTACAATCGGAGATATTTCGCGATCGCGTGAAAGCCAAATCGGTTATAATGCGCTGCTGCTGCCGATCGTAAACCGGCGCTCGGCGCAGATCAGCTGGATGCCGAGCGACGCCTTCGATGAGTCGACGGAATTTTTGTTGCGAACGCGATCGAATTGCGACAATTGCCAGCGAATACGAGCTCTAAATTGTTTTCAACGAACAACAATTACGATCGTTGGCAACAATTAAAGTCGTGCTGCTTTCATTACTTATAACGCATGCAAAGTGCTCAACGCGTGCTCAACGCGCAGAAAGTCGCGCGAGCACAATAAATCCATATCTCGTCAGCGGCTCCTTGCCGATCGATGTACGACGCCTTTAAATGGATGGAATTGAAAAAAATCTCTGTGCGCGATCTCGAGCTCGACTCGCTGTGGATAGCACTACTGGCACACAATGGCGTAAATAGGCCATAGCACGGGCTGCGGCATAGCAGCTGCAGTTTATCCGCGTAATCCGAATAGCTGTCGTAATTATATTGTGTGCTGCTAGTGCAGTGCGGCGCGAGCATCGACTATAGAGAGAGAGAGAGACAGACAACGCCGCGATAACATCGGATGTAGGCTCGCTTACTAGCTTACTTACAGTAGCAAAAGTTGAAGGTGCAAAAGAGTCGAGAGTCGAGATACACGACAACGAGATGGCACACAAATCAACGACACGTATCGACTTATGCGACTTGCAACAGACTCGTGCCACGTACTAGGATATACTTTCACGAGCGACGACGGCGAATTTCTGAAATTCAGATCGATGAAAGCCGCGACACGAGTCGATCGCGTACACCCCCGCAAGCTCCGGCGAGCCGAGTCCGATGAACGATTTCCTCGGCGCGTTAGGCTGAGCTACGTACCTGCAGCTGCTCAACGGAATCGAGGTGCGATCGGAGTGCAGCAGCGCTATCTCTTCACTTTTCAATTGCGGCATGTGGGTCTGCGCAGCCGATCGACGATCTGGCTTGCACGCGCCACACGGTCCACGCTCCGGTATCGTGTGCGACTGCACTCGGCTACTTATTTATCGTATATACCAGCGAAAGTCGCTTAGCTAGCTCGACTCTGGCACGAGGAAATTCGTGCTCTTTGTGCCCAATTAAATGCACTTGATGGGCTTATTCTCTCTCTCGGATGAAATAATTCAACACCGAGAACGACGCTAAACGCTATTCGTCTTCCTCTGTTCGGTCGTTTGTTTGAATTTGTCATTGCGAAGCAGCTTGAAATATTCCATTAAATTTTCCATCCTGTCGCTGTTTACTTCTCAATCTCGAGCTGCATCTTATCGCCGATTCAGCGCATTTGTAATGCTCGAGTTTCGCAGATTTCAATTGTGATCCATGACACACATGCGAGTTATAATCGGCAAAATTGGCATGGGAAAACAGGCCTTAGCGAGTGCAAACGAATAACAAAGAAGTTGAGCTATGCTTGCGAGCATATAAACGGAGAAAGAGAGAGAGAAAGAGAAAAACTGCAGAAGCAGAAGAAAAGAGAGTAAATACAAAGCGAGAGGCCAGGCGAGCTCTCGCAGCTCAATAAAAGAAGCGAGTCTCTTGTCGGGGCATAAAATGTCTACCGTAGGAGCAACAATAATCGCAGGCTACAAACCCGCGAAACAGAGAGACGGAGAGAATTTTTCAGCCTTTCGGTCGATTAGGCCTTCTATACACACATAAGGAAGCAGCAGCAAAAATAAGCATCGGAGCTGCGCGCGAGAAATACGTCTGCTACAGCTGAAATGTGCTGCCTCAACTTTGTAACGTTATTCTACAATATCAACTTTAGTAAATATTTTCTTGTTCCAACAGTGAAAATATCATGCTTTCCTTCATAATTAACAATTACAAATACAATAAATTTAAAAAATATTTTTATTGTTTTTAATATCCATGTAATCCAAAATAACATAACTTTATACTCAAATTTAAACAGTTTGAATCATAATTAGAACAGATTCAATGATAATTAGAACGAGTTTCTACCACTAGATGGCGAGTACGTTAACCAATAAATCTGTAAGTGACTAAGTAGACATAATTGTATAAATCAAATCACTACTTTAGTTTCTATTGTATATAAAATCGTTTTGTTATATTTTTTCATAAAATTTTGACGAATAACTAGACACAAGAGGAGAAAAGGCGAGGCTGCTAAATGGGTCTAACTCTCGCGCTCTCTCGAGCTTGTAATGGAGAGATGTGTCTCTCTTTTTCTCAAAGTCGAAAGGCGAATAGGCATAGCTCGTATAGTTGTACTCGCAGCTTTAACGCTCTTGTAGTTACTTCCATAATCGGCCTCCACACACACTCGCACTCACACACACATAGTGTACGTATTTGTTTGTGTATCTGGAGCGGAAGCGAGACAGAAAAAAAAACACAACACAGCACAACGAGCAATGGCCCCGGCAATCGTTGCCGCGTATTACATACGACTCGCGCGAGAAAATTTCTGCGAGCCACGAGTTTTGCATCTTCTCGACTTGGCCGCATGAATTCAGTTGGACGAAACAATCGCGTGGTACATTCATTTGTGGTAAAATGGGAAATTCGCACGTACGTCGCGTTCAGGAGTCGCATTATATAGACGTTCTGTACGAGCTGTCATTGCACCGCACAGCAGAGATCGCGAGCAATGCCCCCCGCGCGATCTCGTAAATAATACACGATGCCATTGGCAGCTTTCACCGCGCGTCGGACATTGATTGGACCTGGCACTGGTTGCAGGTCGCAGCACAGTACGTAAGTATATCGGTGTAATAGCCGCATTCGTCGAGACTCGCCATAATATTCGCGTATTCATATTAGCGATCGTAAAATTTAACGCGCGCCCGTTTTCGCGACCAATTATGGAAACTCTCACTGGTTTCGCGCTCGGACGTGCTCATAATGCTCGACAAAATAATACACGCGTACGCTTGGCTGCCGGCTAATCGCCGCATGCGCTGCATACGCTGCCTGGGTCACTGCATTATTTCTTCGCGACTCGAGCCGAAGCCGCCCGACGAAAGTAAGAGTGGACGCGATCTACGCACGCCTATACACACGCGCGCCAGCGAAAAGAGGGAAAAGAGGCGCGAGTTGGATTATCCAGACAATCGGCCGATCGTAAAATGTAAGCCGCATCGCGTCCCCCGCCTATAACACATGTACATATGGTACGTAGGCGAGCAGCAATTAACACTAGAGCGCAACAAGAGAAAGAGAAAAAACAACAACAACATCGCGGCAGAAACGACCAAGAGAGAGCCGCGCGTTACACTTTATCGTGCGTCGTAATACGCGCGCATGGAGGAAAAAACGCCGATACGTACGCGAAGATGGCCAAGTTTTTGCCCGAAGAAAAAGCTGCAGTTTACACGCAGTAATCGATCGAATTGTGTACCTGTACCTGCGCGGAGAACGAGAATCTTGACGACTGTTGAAATTTCGCGCCTGTGTGTGTGTGTATTTCGAGGGAAAGTCGCGGACAAGTTCGAGCAGCGAGGATGGATATTCGTTATAAAGGGAGAGGAGTATAGAGTACGCGTCGTGTAACTCGAGTCGTTGGCGTAAAACTGAAATTTCCGCGTGACCGGTGCAGCGAGGTGAAACCTTCTTCCCTCGTCTCCTTTTTTCTGTAATGCGTATAACACGTACTGCTCTCTCTCAGTCACTCTCCGAGATGAATAGAATCAAAGCGAGCTGCGACGTTTTCAGCTAGGCCAAAAAGCCGCTCCAGAATCGCTGTACGAAGCTGCACTCGACTCGACAACGGCATTTTGCTCAATGTAGCATCTATAATAGACGACACTGTACAACGCACGACCGTTTGTACGTTTGTACGTGCGGGCATTACAACAGCGGCTCTGGTCTCTTTTTTTACTGCTGCAGCGTCGAGTCGTCGACCAGTTGCAGCTCCCTTTTCTCATTTCTAGCTCCGCTGCTCTGCTCTGCAATTGCAATCGGAGAAGGACATGTGTAAGCCTAGCTGGTTTGTGAAATCTCATATGGCAGCTATGTCGCTCGTAGAGTCGCGCTGCAAAGTATACTCGCGAGTCCGCGAAAATCACAATTTTGTCTACGAGTACACTCGTCGTGCCAAAAATCAGGATTGTATACGATCGAGTGGCTCGACATTTTTGCGCTTCTCACCTGCGATATTATACTTAAAAGTCAGAACTATGTAAGCGTGAGAAGTTATAAAATCGACGCGCAGCTCCTGCAGGACTTTGAAATTTCTTCTCCTTCTTTTTTTCATAAATCCTATGCTGCCAGTAATTTTTATGAACCCGTGTACAATGTACACATACGTATACGTATACATACATATGCGCATATCCGATATAAAAAAAAAGAAGAGAAGAGGGAAGCGCTTCGCGCTCCGTTGACCCGCGCCTACACGTATACGGTATATAATATACTCGCGCGCGCACACACACACACACACACACACACACACACACACACACACATGTAGCAACAGGTGAATACGTTTTAAAGGCAGGTCGTTTTTCAGGGCTCCGATGTACTGTACAGGCGCTGCAACGCGATGTGCACCTATATAACACGAGTCGGTGTGTACATTATGTATACGTAGCCCCCTAGCCGAATAAGCTGCAGTCGCACAGGTATGCGTGCATGTGCGTGTGTACACTGCGGTACACGTGCTGCACTCCCTCGCGCGCTCGTTCATTGACATCCTGTATGTATAATTTATTCGTGTTCCGGCCTATAGCACCTCGCTCCGTAGCACTACTACTATATGGACTGTATGAGTATTTTCATCGCGAGAGTAATTGTTATTATTTTGTTTAGTCGGCTTCTCGCTAAAAAAGAAAGAAAGAAAAAAGATATATGTAGAGAAAGAAGAGCTGAAAAACAGCGACACCGTTTGGGCGCACGCGCTTTCTCCATTCCACGGCTCTATACACACATGCATATAATATACTCTCTATTTGCTGCGTGCATTACTCGTGTAAACGCCGCTGATTCTTTTGTTGTGTATATACAAATACGGATTACGTGTAGCTAGGTGAGAGAAAATAATTCGCGCGATTGTTTTGAATCTTCGAATTTCTGCCGGCGATTGCGCAAGCCGGAAAAACTTCTCGCGCATTTAGAGGCGCTTTGACAGACGCTTTGGATTCGGAGTAAAAAGTTACATGTGTGTATACAGATTCATCTTCGTCGGTGGCAGCACACACGCTCTATCCACTGGACGTTTTCGCGTGATATCGCAAGCTATATATCGCTTTTAACGGTACCCATGGCAGCAGTTGCAGAAACTGCGAGCTCCGAGCATGAGATAAGTCTATATGTATAAATATATGCACGCACGCACTTACATTACGAGAATCTCTTCCTGCCGCTGCTGCTGCTGTTAGGGTCATCGAGATCGTAACAGATAAGAGTTCCTTTCCCTACATGACAACTTCTGACCCACATAGCACGCGCATATCGCGCTCGAGTACATTTACCTTTATCGCGTTAATTTATTAAATCGACGAAATTAAGAATAGCCTTAAACGTGTGCTGCATGCGGGACGCGGCCTTCGTCGCGCCTCTCTCAGTTATTTAGCGATTCAAATTGTTTGTCGCAAACGTTGTGCATGTTGCATCAATTTTTTTATAAATAAAAAAACATTCGTGAGTATTTACGTTATAGTCCATTTCGAAATGTCAGCGAAGATGCGGCTGCGATATCAATAAGGACTTACCTGAAACAGAAATAAACGTAATCGCTAATAAAGTCGTTGAATAATCGATTCAAAATTGAAATAGAGAATATTATATTAGTGGCGTATGTTAGTGCAGCTTCGCCGAGCTGCTTGATAAAAGCTTTAATCATATCTCACGTGTGAGCCAGCCGATGCTGGTTTTACCGGTAATGCGCTTGCCATGCATGTGGCGCATGCAGCTATATTGGCCAAAAAATTGCCAACTCATTCGCGCACATAGACTCACACATACGCGTGCGCATAAGAGAACCCCGTTAAATTCTAATTGAAACTAATATCACGTTTTCGAGCGCTGCGCGAATTCTCACCACTATGTGTATCATGTGTACACGTAGCTGTGCTCTTGCAATTAAGCTAAAACCTCGCCGGGGGGCAAGGGAAATCATCTAGGTCGAGGGTTTTTTTTATTTTTATGTGCTTTTGTCGAGCTGCAGCACAGGTAGCGTTAAAGGCACGGGGGAGATATAAAAATCGATCAGCTCCGATGCGCTTGTAATCGCTATATAAAATCGACGTTCTCAAAAAGAATTACGCCGAGCGAGTGATACATTTAAAGAAATTTAAGCCCGCGTATTATACCTCCCACTCGAGCTCCTCATTTCGTTGAGGTAATGTACATAAACTCGCCGACTTTTAATACTCAAGGATCGCGATGTTTTAAAATCAAACAAAAATAAGTCTGGATTGCGCCACGCGCAGCAGACTCGCGGCACCAGCTAATCACAATGCGCGAAAAGCTCCGTTTCTTCGGAGCTCGTATCGATACTCTTTACAAAGTGTAGCACTTTTATGTTACAAAGAAAATAAGAATATGCTACTCGTCCATAATATATCATTGTAAAGAGCGTCGATATGGAGTTTGAGGAATCAAAGCCACATAGCAAGGATATTCGACCGTTTCGTGAATGTATAACTTTGTGGTCATGCGTATTTTGAAATTAATTCGAGACAGGGGCGACACAACAAGGTCTTTTGTTGTCTCTGTCTTTTACTCTCTTGCAGACCCTTAGTTAAAAACACACGTACACGGAATTTATCAATGGTTTAATTGAGGGAAGAAGAAAAAGGCATCCTGTCTCTCACGCGTGTACTGCACATTGCGCTGCTGCTGCTGTACCTCACGCCATGCTAAATGAGATTTTTGCCGTAGCTGCTATTGCCGCAGCTCGAGCCGGGGAGACAGAGAGAGAGAGAGGAAAAAAAGGCGAGGGAGATGTCTATCTCGGTAGTAGGCGTGCGTTAAAGAGCGAGCAAAGCCGAAGCTCGGCTTTATCACGAGCTTATCTCGTAAAAACCGATTCTGCCTGCGAGCAAATTATTCGACTCGACTCGAGCAAACGTCTAATACGTCGTTTGACGCGCAACTGCGAGTATCGCACTCGAGGCACGAAGAAAAAAGTCGAGCCGAGCGCGAGTCCGATTGTTCGTCCCGTAAACGTACAGACGACGTATAGCCAAGGCATGCGTAAAAATCAACAGCGTCAGGCGTTCGCACAATGCACAGAGCGAGCCCTTTCATTATGACATATTGCGTAGTCGTGCAAGTGACTCGGGCAATTCGTTCTCTTTCGAGCTTCGTTTCTCGAAACGTGCCATTTTTCAGCCCCTTTTCTCTGCAGAACAGAGCGTCGACTTGTTCGTCTCTTCAACTTGCATGCCAAGTTTTTTCCTTTCTCGATTATCTTTATCGAGCACTCGACGCTCGGGGCTGAAAAAATACAAGCTTCGAGCACACAATGGGCGCCCAATTTCGTCGCGCATATCGCAAGAGTCGCGGGCGTGAAAGTCTTGGCGCGCCTAAAAAGACGCAGCCTCTCATTATTTGCTCTGCAAGCTCACGGGTACTAAATATAAATTTATTGCAAATCAATCTTTTTTTAGATTGAGCTTTTTTGAGTTTAGGCGAGCTTTAGCAGTCGAGGCAAGACGAAGCTGGCATCGGAAAGCTCGTTATCGGTCGTGTGGCTCGGTGGAAAATCACACGCGCCAGGCAGGACGCGTACAAAGCGATTCCAGTCGAGCCGGTTAAGCGCCGACCGTCAGGCTGTATACAGGATCGCGATCGTCGTTCCCCTCGCGCTCCGCAACGCTCCGCAGCTGGATAGATAAATGGCCGGGAATTAAAAACAGATTCATATTTTATTTGACAAAATATATCGGAGCGACGACGGCAAGCTGTGAGATGACGATCCCTGCCTCGAGTCGGCAGTTAAAAACTAAACGAGCTTGATTACTTATACATGCGACTTACTTACAGGGCCCCGCCGCTGGGCCTTTAATATCGTCTCTCTCTCTCTCTCTCTCTCTCTCTCTCTCTCTCTGTGCTCCGTGCCGAGGGAGTAATACGTGCGTATCGAGAAACACGCCTAGAGTCCATTAAATTAACGACTCGAGTCGTTGGAAGCGCGACTCGGCGACTGCGTATGCGCGCCAGTAATGTACCTATATAGCTTGGATGCATAAATAGTGTCGTCCTAGAGACGATGCAGCGATGTTTTCTCGGAAATGGGCGAAATACATCGTAGCTGCAGCGTCGTGTGACGTGGACGAAGAAAATGTTAAAGAAACTCGTACGAGCATATCTCGCGTAGGGAGTCAGTAGGTAAAGCTGCTCCGATTTCTCAACGCTCGGCTCGATCCTGGGCTGTATTTGTCTTGGCTCGGAGCTTGGATCGCTGCAGCTGATATTTCAATTACATAAGGCGTGTACGGGAGCAATTAATAATTTTATCCGCATATTATAGCCGGCTGGAGTAATCAGTATACGTATATAGAGAGAGAGAATTCAACACTCGAGCTGCAGCACATACATAATAAATATAACGTAGGCAGCATCGCTTATAAGCGAGCGAGCGATAATGCGTGAATCAAGTTGCCACATTAACCGAGGCAAAGACTCATTAAATGCGCGACTGCTTATATGTAGGGCTCTCTCTCTCTCTCTTTTTCTTCGATAGCGAGCTCGAGTAGCGTTTGAAATAGTTGAGAGAATGCACCTTGCACCGCAGCTGCAGAGAGAGAGAATGACAACAGCCCTCAGGAATTTCATTACCATCGAGGCTTATGCGTTTACGTGTTTTATATATATAGAGAGAGAGAGAGAGAGAGAGACTCTTTTATTTCGCCACACGGTGCAGTGCAGGAGCTCGGCGCAAATGGAAAATCAAGCCTCGCTACGGCACGACCGACTATATGGTACTGTACTCCTGTATGTGTGGCTCCCCCACCTTTTTTCCTCTTCTTTTCAACGCGAATCAAAGCAGCTCGTTGTTGTGTATGCGTATACATATAAAACTCGAGCTGCACTCGAACTGCGACCATTCTTTATTCGCTTTATTCTTTATTCCTGCCTCGCGCGCACACATTTTAGCCAGCAAACGAGCCGTACGCACTTTTTCATCCCAGCAGCAGCAGCAGCAGCAGCAGCAGCAGTTTATTTACAACGATCAGCGCATTAACTTTGTTCTAGCGCGTCGACGCAATTAGCCTACTCGCCGTCGTAAAACATTATACACGGAGCGACTCGCGTAAACACGTATTACGTTGATGTATGCTCGATTTATATACGTATACAATCAGGTCAATGAAACGCAGCGCAGCTAGCACGAAATATATATGTATCGGCTACGTAGCTCTTGAACTTGCTCGACTCCATTTAGAAAAAAAAATACAATACGAGCCGAGTGTACATATAATAATATAATCGCCTCTTTCCATGCTCGAGACTGCTCGAGACACACGAAAATTACCGAGTCTCGCGCGAGCTGCATAGAAAGCTATAGAGGCTATATATGGCGTGCGGCACGCAACGCGACGCAGTATCCGACCAGTATAGGTAATGTGCGCCGATCCTCGACTGGTTTGCTGCTTCGACTCGTCTTCCATCAGTTGGCGCGCGCGCATAGGCCAACCTGCTCTACACCTCGCTTACCGATGATTAATTACATAAGGCAAAGTCCCAAGATGCTCGCACGACGACGACGACGACCACTCGAGCTACCAATATGAGCCCTCTCGGGGGCCCTTTTATGCATAGATCCTATTAGCTTATTTTCATTTAAGCAGAAGCCTGAGCACAGGCCAACGAGTTATTTATGAATTATGAACAAATGAGACTGCTGCTGCTGGCACGCATAGCATAGCACAGCACAGAACAGCATAGCTCTTCTTCGCGATGGAATTTTTCATCTCCCTCGATCTATATGCATACATACATCCTCCTTTATAGACACGCACAGGCGTTAATTTTTTCTTCTTTCTTTTTGTTGTTCTTCTCCCCCGCTCGCTTGGGCTCGACGCAATCTATCTAGAGGCTCGTTTTAGCCCCACGTATGCTCGAGCTAATTTTATATATACTATATACAGGCCTCGTCCTAAGGCATCTCGACTCTTAAGGACGGAGCTCTTAAGAAAAACATCGAATCGAAATTTCGCGCTCATTTTTCCTGCCACTAATGTCCCCTTTAGATTCTTTTCATTTTCCACGTGTAACGATCAGGACGAAAAGTAGCTTTTGCACTATCGCTGGAAAAACAAAACTCAAGCTGCGCAGTCGTTTGAATTTTCAATTAATCCGACTTGGTGGCGGAGTAAAAATTAGAGACGATCTCGGCGAGAGCGAGTACAGAATGCGAAAGTGTGCTGCTCTTTTTTTTGTCCTTGTCTGCGAGCGGTGCGGTGACTTTAATGCGCGCTTATAACGCGCGTCTTATGATGCCGTCCTGTCTTTCTTTGCTATGCTGCTCACATATATACAGGTAGGTATACGCGCGAGCTTCGAAAAGCAGTCGGTGGCGTGCAGCATAGACCGCGCCTCTTCTTTTGTTTCATTCCTCCATAGTATGAATATTATATTCGAATCGATTGCTTCATGGGTGTGTGTGTTTGTGTTCGCGCGAATCACGTCTCTCTCTCTTATTCTCTCTTGTAAAATATGTTCCACTTATAAGCTTTGCGCGTACACATAGCTTTGCGCACCGACACGCGCCCATAACAAATGCTTCGAGCTTTCTTTCATTCTTTCTCTCGTCCCTTTTTTTCTTCGCCCGCATCGGCGGCTCGCGCGCGTGACAATCGGCGGCGGCACACTTGTTACACGGAAAAAGGAGACTGCACAGCTCACTCGGCACTCGGCTGAAGAAGAGAAAAGGACGAGACAATCGATCGTAGGTCCCGTGAGCGGCGTAACGTGATGCAACGCTCGTAAATAATACTCGGCGGAGCTTGAACACAATATGGAGATGAGCGAGCTTGCGGAGCTCAAAGACAACGACGACGACGAGGGATCGTTTAGAAAGTGCTACACGTAGGTATTATAGGCGGCCGATTTTCGATGGGCCATTCTTTTTCGGTCGCGTTCCGATTCGAAGGATGATTCATTTGCCTGGCCGCGGCTCGTGCGCGTACTCGAGTGCACATGCAGTGTACACGTATCAGATGTTGCATACGTACTCGCACGTACTCGAGACACACCTTGATATTTAATACTGCGTCGAAAGGTTGGCTGTGTATATCGCGCACGACTGTTTATCCCGCGTCCATCGTACATCCACTAGGTACAGCTACGTACCTACAGCTTGTGTAAAATAATAACGTGCTTTTTTGCGAATATCGAGCTTTTTCGTATTTTCACAGGCGCTGTTGAGTCGCGCGCTAATTGCGCACTGCCTCCATGAAATTTATAGTACTTTCACTCTTGGAAGTTGGCGCGTTTCGCTCGTCGCGATCGTGACACGTACACACATACACACAGTCGGCGAGTCGCAAATTCAGCGAGTAAATGCAGGCGCGCACCGATCGGTCGGGGGCCAACGGCAGCAGCAGCTCTTCTGAGTCTCTCGTTATCGATTTGCGCAATGCCTCGCGAATGAAAATGATTACCGCGCGTACGGTCGTATACGTAGATCGACTGCTCGTCCCGATTTAGCAACTCTTTTCTGCTCGAGCCGTGGAATACAATCGCTCGATAGCTATTGACTCGGCAGCGCCTCGATCGTATAATTTTTTTTCTCTCTCTTCCATTTCGCAGCGAGTTGGCGAAAGTCTCGTCGAATAGCCCCACACGTTACGCGGTGTGGTGTACACCCATGGACGAGGTAGAGAAATATACGTGCTCCTATGGAAATGGCTTTGTTGAATCGGCTGCTGCTGCTGCGTATGCGCAGTTTATAACTGGCGCGCAGCAACGAGCTTGGCGCGAGGCAAAAAGCATTAGAGCTCCATGCCTTGGGTGCGTAATTAAAGCAGCGTGTGTTTATACGAAAAAATATAGCTCTCTCTCTCTGTCTGTGCCGAGCCAATAATAGCCAACATCTCTTTCCCATTCTTCGACTTGTATCCGCATGTGGCATGAGTGGAGCTCGGCTCCTATGCTAGTTAAAAGTAATCATTCTCTTAGAGCGCGCGAACTAAGCGTGGCCTGCGTGCATACCTATATCAGCCGCTTTGCCAAGCTCCAACACACTTATTCTTTGAAGCTCTGGATTTTACGACTCCTCCGCCGTAGCGCATACACACACACATATATAAGAATGCAGGATTAATGCGCGCGCGCGGGGCACGGCTTAATTTAGTACGACTCTAGCCGATGCTCTTCTTATTTTTGCCAGCCGCGACTTCCTGTACTCGAGCCGAGCGATCGGCCTCGGACAAAAAGACGAGAGAGCAGCTGCACCTATCGTGCCTGATAGCTTTGCCATTTTACGAGCGCTTATACATGCATGCATAGTCTCGAGCGCCGCTGCACCACTACCTGCGACTGTACCGACCAAAAAAGCTCCGCGCGGAATCGTTACATTTTTCCCCACCTCGCGGACCGACAATTTTTATTCGATACATTAATCGATAGCGGTGCAACGAGTCGAGACGATCTCTGAAAAGGAAAATGAATCGCGAAAGCTCGCAGAGAGAGAGACGATTTTGGATTTACGGCGACCTGGCCGGGACGATGAATTTCTCCGAGATCGTATACGTACAACAGCGTACGACTCATAATCGCACTTGCAGTTTGTATTTTTATACGTCAATAAAAGTGTCGATCGGTACGAATAAGTTAGACTCTCGTGTGTGTGGATGCGTTGTTTGTGTACAGCATCGGCATATACAGTTGAAACGAGGCTTATGCACACATGTATACGCGCACGCGGCCATACACGTCCGATAAGAATAAAATGTCGGCCTCGTTAAGCTCTCTCTCTCTCTCTGGCAACCGTCCGCACTTATGTGAAGGGTCGTTCGCCCTTCGGTTTTCTGCTTCTGCTTCTCGCGCTCCGTCGTCGTTATCTGTTGTTTTTCTCTCTTTTTCTTGCCTCGTCTGCTCGCGTATGTGTGAGCAAGTGAGTATGTGTGTGGATGTATATAGTATGTATAATACGCATACGCGGCGCATCCGCGTTATTTGCACCTTTGCATTGTACTTTCTCTGCGCAGCCGCGAGCTGTTTCTCTTTCCGATACCGATACTCGAGTATAAACGCACACAAGTGAGTCGAGTTTTCACCGGTATATATAAGCTCTATCCCATTGCTTTCTCAACATTATATGATCGTTGGCTCGCTCACGTTGACAGTATTTTTATTCTTCTCTTCTTCTTTTTTTTCTTCGTTATTCTTCGCTGGCCGCTCGACTTTTTGCGCCTCGAGGCACGCACACACACACACACACACACACACACACACACACTGCACCGTAAATTCAGCTTTATTCGCGCGGGCTTTTCTAAGCAGCCCTTCAGCTTCAGCCGCCTCGACACTCGGCCGCCTTTATATTATATGTACTTTATACGTAAAGGTACACGCGTGTAGGAGAGATACAACGAAAAAAGTAAAGTAAAAAATAAGTGAGCAGCAGCAGCCGAGTCGTTGGACGAGTTTTTTCCGACGATGCGTTGCTGGACTCGCTCGTGAGCAGCAGTGTAGTTTAGCCCCGCACGATGCGAGAGAAAGAGAGAGAGAGAGAGAGAGAGCAACACATTGCTCCGAAGATTCACGCGCGCTGCAGAAAAAGAAAAAAAGAAAACAAAGGCGATGAAGAAGAAGTAACGTCCGGCTCGGCTCGGGTGCATTGGGCAGCTTGTGCTTAAAGTCGGTAGCCATCGGTAGCATAGGTACAAATTGTTTCGAGACTAAAAATCTAGGTTTTTCGCACAATCAGAGTCGGAGCCCCTTTTAATCAGGCCGTCGTCGTCGTCGTCGGTTGGGAAAGTTGCCGGCGCGTATTATACGTACGGAGGAGGGAAAGGTGCCTCGCTCTCTGTGTACATATGTATAATCGCATCGACTCGTGTGTACCTTCGAAATGCACCGCAGCTTACACACATGCAGCCACCGCGCGAGTACTTATAACTCGAGACAAGAGCCGAGAGAGAGAAAAAAAAGAGTCGAGAGGAGAAGAAAAAAAAAGAAAAACACGTCAGTGACCCGATGAGCCTAATAGAAATGAAAGTATGCAGCGTAGTGCACCGCAGCGCATTACTTTCCAAAAGACGCTACGCGACGACAACGACAAACAAGTGTTGCTCGCGGCGGCCGACTTTAAGCCCGATCCTCGACTCGTCGTCGTCGTTTATCGACCCGTGCGTGCCGCCGATGTGTACGCTCGACGCGGGCCCCCATTTTTGCCGTTGACTCGTGCGAATTATTACCGATCGCGCGGCTGAATCATGTACATGTAACTCACATAACGTATAATAGACCTCAACATATCATCAACAAGTACAATAGAGCATCTTTGAGATCCATCGCTTTCTTCGGATTCGGAGATATAGTTACGCAAAACGTCGGGGGATTAAGTCGCGCGGAAGTACGAGACGTAAGCGAAAACGTAGAGCTGTGCAAACGAGCTATCTAACCGAAAGTGTCAGCCGAAGCCGAGTAGTCGTTTCTCTCTTTCTTATCACAAATCGCCGCTAGACTTGTATTATGTACTACTGTACTACAGATGCCACCGCCTCAAGGCGATACTTAACGAGCTTATACTTATATTCGCTCTGGACTCTGCACTTTGTCCCGCATACACATTTCTGCACAGCTGGCCCTGACACAACGGCGCAACATCTATATACATCTACGTTCATAGGCTGCGTTTTCTTCTACTCGTTGTTATTGCTTCTGCTGTTGTTTCGTGTCGTAATCGCACCTGCAGCCGAGACTTTTCGTGCGCGCCACAATAACGCCGGTACTAGTAGTTGTAGCAAGCGCTTTCAGCGGAGCTGCAGCGCATAAAGAGCGCAAAACGCCGCGCATAAGCGGAAAAATATTTTTCCAAGAAAATCGTTACTATATAAGGGCGTGAGAAAGACAATTAATGCGTTTCGATGCGAGGCTCGCGATATGTGCAGCCTAGCTGTCTGACTTTGGCCTGCGATGCATCATGTGAGAAACGAAAGAAAGAAGAAAAAAGTAGACTATATCGCCCGCGCCTCCTACTACTGCTACTGCTGCTCGCTCGTAAGTCTGTAAAAACACACACGCACGCACACAACAAATGCATTAGTACAGTAAGATAAAATACAGCTGGCTTTTTTGCATTCGAGTCGCACGCCTCATCATGGATCTACATGTCTCTACCTGTGTAATATATAATATACGCACATACACACGTACATGGCACATAATAGCAAGGTGACTAATGAATTCTGATGTTCATAATATGCTTCCGGCAAGTCTCTGCCTCTCTCGTACATTATATGCCTCGTGTGTATTTAGTCGTCTCTTTTCTTTTTTCCCGTCGAGCTACACTAACTGCCGGCGAATCGGCCGATGCGTCATGTGCGCCGCACTCGACAATTAGCACTCGTATACATTATAGCTTTTTAGATATATGCACGCAGATCGAGAAACGCCGAATTTCACATTTTATCGCGCTAATTACATGCACGTGCCTCCGAGTAATATCGGTCGGTCGCGAGATGTATACATCACATAGGGATCACCGATCTCGAAAATATATACGCCTATGATCGACGTCGTTTTTTTTTTCTTCCATTTTTACGTTCCAGCTTTACGATCTCGCGGTCAGAGATTAGCAGCGCGGATTCTGTAAACTCGTTAACGCTTTCGACTCGAGGCGAAGATTAAGCACAACGCTCGAGCTGATTATTGTATTTGATCAAATGTTATCCGAGCCACTATTTTTCTTCTTCATTTTTCTATTGCGCGTTTGAGCTTTTTATTCGTCGAACTTTGTATCGGCGAACGAGCTCTCGATTAAAATTAGCCCGGGCTCGTTTGTGCGGCCATCGCGAATGGAGGAGGCCAAAAATAATAATTGCGCTCGCTTTCTCGATCGGTCTCGCTCGGCCGCCACTCGCGAGATTCGGCAACTCGACTCGCTTTATTATAGCCGAACGCTTAGTCACTCGTCGTAGCGAGCAGCGTAACTTTTTTTCTCCTATTATGCGATCGGCAAAAAAATCCCTCACATCTGTATTAGCCGCACATATATGCGATCAAAAACGCCTAGTCAGTGTATCGTCATAGTCGAGACAAAGCCTCGCAGCGGCAGCAGCACATCTTGAAGTTTTTTACTCGACTATACTACATAAAAGACCATTGAACAAATCCTTCCGAGCGATGCGTTAATAAACTTGCTAAAGACGAAATTAGCGACGTCGAGCCGCACACGTAGCGACGCGTCGGCTGCCGAACGCCTAGCTATAGCTATGCATTGAAAGCTACGAGTGCCGATCGTATAATTATCCGTTTTAAGTACAAGCTGCAACGAGCTTTTATAATACAATGACGCCAAGCTATAGTATATATATATGCGACAAGACGCGCATACTCGACTCGCGTATTACGATCGCAGGCGCTGCACGAGAGAGACCCGACAATGAACATATGTTACGAGTTGCTGCGGGAAAATTGAAAAAAAAAAAATACCAAGACAGAAGAAAGAAGACAGACGCGTAATAATATCTATTTGCCGCGACGAAAGTAGCCGTTGCTAACAGTGCGTTTACGTCGTGCGAGCGGCCTGCACAAGCGACGTCGCTTTTTCACCGCAACATCCGCTCGTGTCTGCAAGCGGCAGCTCATCGCGCGCGCTGCAATCCAGCCAATACCTACATCGTATTATAAGCATAGCCGTCGATTTTCAGACGCTGACTCTGCTCATATTGGAAATATAAACCATCTATATGTTTCAAGATCCGAGCCTCGGGCCAATATTTCCTGTCAATTTCTCTCTCTCTCTCACACTGACTTGGCCAAATAAACTATACGCGATTCGCGCACCTATTCTCGTACGAATTTAAAATAGCTCCTTGAGTCAACCATGGCAATTTATCGGCGAGGCATCGCCATTCGACTCCTTCGATGATTTAATAAAAGTAAATTTTCATTCGAATTCAAATCGTGCCTATCCTTAAATTAAATTCAAAAGAAAAAAAAATTCAAATTTGTCCAAGCGTCCGGCGCGATTGCAATCTCGGCTTACGCGAGCTCGCGTCGAGGTGCGTATATAGCGTATAATGCTCGTGTCAATCAGTGTAAGCCGTATACGCGGGGTGGGATAAGGTCGTTTATCCTCGGAGCGCATTAAATGCTATATATTTAAATGAAAGAAAAGGAGAAAAACCCAATGGAGTATATGGAGTATGGGCGAGTGGGCTGGCATCATCATCGATGCGTCCGAAGGTGTAATAATTTGTCCCGACTGCTACACGTATGCTACGTACGCTACGTACGCCGGAATAATAATCATTCCGATATATAGAACAGTTATATTGGACGTCATAAACACGGGCAATGATGGAAAAAGGAGCGAAAAAATTGCCAGCGCAGCGGCCTTTAACGGTAATGCTTAAAATTGATTTTATATACGAGGAATCTCGTATATACATCTCTCTCTCTCTCGCGCTCGCGTTGTGTGTATGATTAACCGTTGCGAGCGTCGAGTAAGAGGACGATTGATCGAGTTGCGCATTAGCGTGCGATCGAGAAAAAAATGAGGAAAAAAAGAAGAAGATGAGGCGCATTAAATGTATGTATAGCTCGAGGATGATGGAGCGACGATTCGATTTCGACGTGTACAATACGGCAGCGTTGGACGTGTCACACCCATCGAGGTCGGCTACCTAAACGACCTTTGCACAGAAACGCTTGACAGATAGCCATCGGGACGACTGCGAATGCGAGAGCGAGGAAGAAGAAACGCGCGACAAACCTGGGGGGGAGGCGAATAAGAATAAAAAGAAGAAGCGAGAACGAAGAAACAAGAACGAAGCGAGAAGCAGGCAGCAGGATAAAACGTAGCTCGAGACTCACAAAGGTGGGTCTCGACCTTAATGGAGTCTTAAATTATGCCGAAAAACGAGATAAAAATAATTCGAGCCCAGGAACAATGAGAAGAGGAGGAAAGAGACGAATTAAGAGGAGACACACGTAGCGAGAAGAGAGGTCCCTTTAACAGCTGACGTATGTACGCGTCTTTTTCACTCTCGGCTGTAATTGCTACCATTCGCAAAACCCTATACACATAAACATATTCACTAACGGATTTTTATAAAGGTATCATTATTGCCATGTCGATGTGTCGCGCAGAGCTCGTCGTACGGGGCCCCCAATCTTGGATGCCGCGAGAGTGACCCTTTTTTCTCCCATGATGATCGCCTTTGCTCTCGCTCGACGCCGAGTACAGTACGGGCCATTTATTTTTTCGCCTTAAAACCATACGGTTGGGCACGAAAATTCAATTGGCATAGCGTCTCGTCGTCACGCGGGCAGCAGCAGCAGCATCAACAGCCCACGGCCTTCATTATTTTTCATTCGGGGCCCATAGCAGTCGTACGATGTAATAACGCTGCAACCGAAGCCCATAAAATTGGCATCGCATCGCGTTACACGCGTGATTAATATTATAAACATGACACGAGCGAAAAAAAACAACAACTCGACTTACGTACGAGGCAAGAATGGAATTAATATATTATGAATAAAACAGTCAGCCTCGTGAGTTTGAAATCCTCAGAGTTGATAAAAGCTGACCAAACGAAGAAGGAAATGCTGCCAGCGCACATAAATCGCGTCGCTCGACGTATGCTTATTATAATGCCAGAAACACATCATAATAGCGAGGCTTTTGGTCGACCGGAGGAGACGAGGCGCCGTTTCGACGAGTCGCAGCGATTGGATTCATTAGCCGAGGGCACAAATTGCTGTACGATGCACGTGACAAATTCGGCAAAAGTCATTTGCGAAATACGAGTCGAGGCTTGACGAGCTAAATCTTTTATCATATACTGCAGTCTTTAATTTCGCGCAGTACAGCAGCAGCAACAGCATCACGAAAGGAATTCGGCGTCGGAAGCGCCTTTGGCCAACGCCATGATTGCGCCCGGCTATATGTAATTTAGCAGCTGCAGCAGCGGCCGAATGTTTTTTTCCCCTCGCGCAGAGCTCGTGCAGCTCGTCATCATCGGACGAGTTAGACGAAGGAGGCGAAATAATAAAAGCCGGCCGCGTGCTGCTGCTGCCGCTGCAATCGGAGCGTGAAATGCAACAAATTCAGACGAGTATATAGGTAGGTAGGTGCGCGCGTGCCCGGCAGTTACCTAATCTCTCTGCGTCTCTCGCCTCGCGTATAATTGAAATAATTGATCGGCTCGCGAAAAAAAAGCAACACGAGAAATGCCGACCGCGCTGGAATTTTCGACTCGATATTGCTCGAGTATACAAGCGTGCACCTGAGCAGCGAATTACGCGCGTGTGTAACAACAACAACACGCGGACTCGCCGAAAGCCATCGACCGTTGGACGATTGCGACACGTTGAGTGGCGATCGGGATCGAATTGCCACACTCTTATACTTGTGACATTGCGCAATAGTCAACACACTCACCTCCTTCATGCCGTCGAGTCGTCCGAGGCTCTTGGTGGCGCGCAGAGGCGGGAAGAGCTGATCCTGCCAGGAGCAGGCCTGGGGCTCGCTGACCTCGAGGCCGCGGCATCGGCTCTTGCTCTTGCGCTTGTTGAGCAGCTGCTTGGCGGCTCGGGACTTGCGGGCGGACGGTCCGCTGCCGCCGCTCGTGGAGCTGGCTCCGGTGGCCTCGTCCTCGGGCTCGCTCTGCGCCTCCCAGCGGCTCGACGACTTGAAGCGTCTGCGGGAACTGGTCGGGGAGGTGACGGGCGACGTCAGCCGTTGCACCAGACTCCCGAACATGGTCATCTTTAACTCACTTTTCTTTCCTCGATCCGTTATTGTTCTTGTGGCACTTTCTTATCGCTCACGGAGCAAGAGTACAGCTGCACCGAATCGACGCTCTGACTCGTGGATCTCTGTACATCACCGAGGACACCGTTTGAAAATTCGCTCACTTTCGCGCGAAATATACGAGAGACACTTTGGCACTGCACAGTATACTTGTAAATGGGTCGGAGCTCGGGTTCAGCACTGCACCTTGGGGCTGAGTCGGCGTCTCGGCAGCCGATTCGAAGCGTAAGCAGCGGGATAATCGCTAGTGGACGCCATAGTTCGGCAGGTCCTGTATTACGGTGTCTGGTTTATGGAGGCCCTTGAGCTATCGTATACGGCAACCAAAACACGCCTGGCCGGCTATTATCGAATTCTCACCTGCCACGCGCGACTACACCAGCGGAGAAGGTATATCGCGCCTCGGGCCTGTGCCGCCGCTATAGCTGCGTATATTTTCGATGTATATCGTGCGCATGTGTCGCGGCTCGCGCACACGGAGCTGCGTGTACAAGTACATGTACACAAGGATGCGGTAGCGATAGTTTGGCTAGGCGAGAGCGACTGTACTTCGGTTATGTGCACGGAGCGTCGAACAAAGCACACGTGCTCGGCTGCACGACGATCCAACGTACTAACAAATTGGCACACACACGCACACACGATAATCCACGGACACAACACACACAAGCACACGAGCAAAAAGATTCACACAATTGGAGCAGAGCAGTTGACAGTTTGCGAGAGGTGTTGATCCAAGTGTATATAAAAAATACGAGTAGAGTTGAGTCGAGGTGCAGACAAGCGTAGTGCGCTACTGCGAGCGGCGTGCGGCGTAACTGCCGAGCTGCGATCGCGGCCAACTGCTCCGAACTGCGGCGAAACGACTCGAGCTGCTGGAGGCAAGCCACACACGTACTGTACACAGTCGGAGCTCGGAGCGTAGCACACTCCGGAGAGGGAGAATCTGCGACGCGTCGTTCTATACCTGCTGCTGTTGTGTATCGCGCCTGCTCGAGTGGGGCCAGCCTCGCCAGCAGCAGCTATTATAAGCTACCGGACGATCACACTTTGCCGCGCTAACCTATGCACTCTGTAGTAGCTGCACGCGCAGTTTTCAACTAGCTATATTGAACATTTATTTGGCCGTTTCCATATAGAGAGATAATGCACTGGGAGCCAATTAGTCGCGCACCAAGCAAATCGGAGGAATCGCTATCGGCCGCGGCGGAGCTGCTTCCGATTCGCGACGTTTCTCCATTCTGCAATTAACGCAGCGGACAATTAACTCGCGTCGAACAATCGCTATCCAGCGATAAATAAATCGCGGCCCAGCCCGACTCGTCTCAGCTGTATCGGCCAAAACGAGGAAAACGGCTCGCACAAAGCCTCTCGCTCTACGCAGTCTTTGCGTCCAGAGCAGTGTAATACGTAAAGGTCGGCTGTAATGGCCAGCAGCAGCCAAAGTGGAGAGAATCTCGTCGGGCTGCGTGACATTGCACACACACAGCACACACACACACACACACACACACACACACACATTTACACAGAGTAGCAAAGTCCCGTTCGTCCTTGCCTCTCTTCGGCACATTCTTTTCAAGGAGCTCGCGCGCGCGACTCTTCTTCTGCTTCTCCTTACATACTACTTCGTACGTATACCTATATGCTTATTATACTTTAACCCTCGCGTCTCTCTACTCCTGCTCGTTCGGCCACTTTATTCTCTCCGAGATCGCACAGCTCTACGTAAACAGTCGCCACTGCCTTGGCTGCACTTTTCTCTCTCTCTCTCTCTCTCTCTCTCTTTCTCTCGTTATACTATATAGCTGCTGATTTTCGGAGCATCTGCCCGATTCGTCGACGAACTTATAATATATCGACGTAAACAACGAGCTGCAGCGGATACGAAAATATTTACTCGTCTTTACTTTACTGCTCTCGTCGCGTATGTTGATACCAGCCAAAAGTGAAACTCGCGCATTTTCGCAACTTCGTCCCAAGACTGCGGTCGAGTGCAGTGCCTTGCCACGCGTCTTCTCGTTATTATGCATTATACGCGCCAGCGGCATTTCTAATGCGTCCCATCCAACGTCTTTCCTCGAAAGTTCAGCCAAACGATCTGCAGCTGGCACATGACAATCGACCAACGAATGTTTGTTTGCGGTTTCTTCGCGCCATTCCTCGCATTGCGATCTGCGCCTTTTTTCCTATCTCTTACTATACTAGTTTCTATATAATACGCGCGGACGACGAATTTTTACCTCGATTTCAATAGCGCATTAAACAACGAGGCAAGGATATTTCTAAACTTTATACGACTCGAACGCCAACCGAAATAATGCATTTGCGACTCGCCTACATCCATCGACGATATAACCCACTAAGCCATTTTCTTTTCCTTTGCGATTGTTCCAAGTCCACTAATGAGGCAGAAATTTGAGAAAACTTCCACCCGGAGCCCCATATTTATCTTAGCAAATTAAAATTAAAGCGCTCCGAGTCGAATAATAATCGCTCGAGTCATATATGGCTATAGGTTCGCGGCTTTGTTTTCCTTTTCTCCAATCGCTATAGGCCAAAAATTTTGCGCCTCGATAGAGCTTCCTTCGTATATTTACTTTTCAAAGTAGAGTGTCTGCGCCGAGCGAAAAATGCGAACGAAACCAGTCTGCGGATCGCTGCGGTTTCTTTCAAGGACCATCCACTGCAGCAACGACGAAAATAAAAATAAAAAAACAAGGAAACGATCGTGAAGAACTGTCCATTTTCGAGGCAAAAGAGCATCTCGAGGCTCGTTTCTGTGCCCGTATAGGCACAGTGCCTCGAGTTGGAAACGAGCGGCTTATTTGCGCCCCTCGTCGAATTATAAATCCACGAACGCAGAGTCAATTTTCATTGCTCGAATGATCGAGAATTTTTACTTGGCCGCAGTTCGAGTGCAGTTCGTGTGTGCATTGAATACGCGTCGTTAGGTACAATAGTGCAAGACTAGTATAGGCAGAGTTACTGCTTTGCTATGTTTTGATATCAGAAACTGATCGCAAGCAATACACAATCGCTATTTTTGCTACTCAAGAAATTTTTATAATAAAATTAATGTATGTACTGTATCTCTGGTCATAATGCGGAAAAACGAGACGCCACGTAGCGACGAGACCTGAACTAATTTTCCATGTAATTCGGTCAATCGAGTCCATCAAGTAAACACTTTTAATTAGCTTTGCCAATATCTCCTACGTTATTTTTCAACTCCGGTGTCAGTCCGATGATACACATAATGCGCTTAGTCTGTCAATGCAGCCGATTCGTTGTTTATCGGCTGGTGTATATAGAGTCGAACCGATCAGCAGAGTCATTCGGTAGGTATAAACGGGCAAAACTACTCGTTTCCGTAGTTTTGCAGTATTATCGTGCACGCGATGCAGCGATTCTTTGTATATTTGCACGAGTAAAATCGTTGGCATGGCGTTGAGCGCACCAAGGCAGATATCGTGCCTGCGTCTCGACGCAATGATCCACACGAGCCAAGTTCATATGCGTGTAGCAGCAGCAAATGGATTCTCCTCGCTCGGGCTTTGTCCCGCACTCGGCCCAAAGATTCGACGAAGAAAAGTCTCGGAGATGTACATTACGAACTGTGCGCGGCTGTGTATACAGCTTTCGATACGTATGTATACGGACGCACGCAATACATAATACAAACGAACACGAAGCAGAGAACGAACAAAAATTGCACATCTCCGCTGCTCGTGCAGAGAAGTGTACCTGCACGTATTATATGGGTAATGTCGTTGTTGTTGGTCGCGGTGCGCGACATGGGCGAGGCCGGACGTCACGAGCAAAGCAGCGACTCGACACGTGTTGCACGAGCAGCGAAAACATCCCAATGTACACGAGTTTGCACGGCCTGCGTGTGGCTCGAGCTTCGATACGCTCTCGGAATAACGAAAAGCTCCTCGTGAGTGGCTGTCGATCCGCACTTGTAATGAGTATATAGAGTCGACGTTAATTCCAAGAGACATTTTGAAGCGTCCCAAAGCCCTAGACGAGCTTGCGCTGCTTTTTTTTATCGATGTTAATCGTTGCAGCAGCAGGTGCACTCCTCGAACGATATCGTAAATTTATCGAAAAATAGGCGCGTCCGATTCGCTTTCTTTTGGCCTCGGAAATGCGCGACTCTGCTTTCTTCCCGTTGCGCCAGCTTTATGAAAATAACTCGCAGTCCCGCACGAATATAATACCGCTCTAGCTCTAGCGATTGTTCGAGTTCGAGCGACTTTCATTATCGCCTTGGCGCGCACTGCATCAGATATCGCACATTGTTTTCTCTCTCTCTCTCTCTCTTAGGCAAGTGAACTGCACTTTACCCAATCATTTCCATTTCTATATGTTAAATCTCTCGGCTGATCGATCAAACTCTCTATTGCACTTGTTTATCCGATCGAGCAGAGGGGAAAAAAAGTCCCGATAAAATGTTGCGGCTGAATTATTGTCCGACGATTGATTCGTTGAGTAGGGAGATTCCTCTATACTCGAGCATTTTCAAGCACTACTAGCTGTGTAATGTGCATTGTGCGCAGCAATAAAGCTCGTATTTATACACAGAGCAACGATATATTATTCGAGTGTTTTTTAGCGATTTTTGTGGCACGTATAAGCCTAGTCGCGCTTCGTGCGAAAATATCGTATATCAATGGCCATGGCTCTCGGTAGAGCCGATTCGAGCTCGTTTCAGGCATAAGCTTGTTTTTCCTCGGCTGATTTAATATATTATATAGTTAGACGGCGGCCCCGAGCACGGACTCGGCTAATGGCATTCTGCTATGGGATTTTGCTGCTTTGAACTTTCGAAAACGCATCTGGCACATGCACAGGGAGAGAGACTAGCAAAAGTAGCGACTGCAGTTGCGTATGTACCAACACAGACGCGATGTAATACGAGAATGGCTAAAAGTGAAAATCGCCGATACTACGTGTGCATATGCATGTAGTAGTGTATGTATAGTTGCGCCGCGACACGCCAGTCTTCAAATTTTTCCAGAGTCACCGCGAGCGAGAGTGAGAATCGGAGAAAATGGCCCCGAGGCCCTCAATACTTGCTCCAACGCTAAAATTGCCCATTGACTCGTCGCGACGTTGACGTGTCTTTTCCGTTTATGATTTGTTGTTGTTGCTGTGGTGCAGACTAAACAGATTAGCAGCACGAGGAGCTGCTAAATTTTCATACGCACCGATGTTCGAGTTGGCACCGCCAACTAAAGGTTATATGGCATATTTGGTGTTTGCGAGCGTTAGCGGTACCGGAGCCGAGGCCCGTTATGTATGGCTAGCTGCAGCCTCGACTCTATAAACGACGATACACACACAGTGGCATCTTCGATTGTTAATAGGGGAATTCGAGGCACATATCTCAATTGGTCCACGCAAAATAAGCCGCGCGCACACATTGTAAGCTGCATTGTGCTGCTGGCCAAACTGGCCGATAAGCCATCGAGGGACGCCGAGGCAGGTCGAATTGCGCTACCGTTACTCATGCGCTGCGCTGACAGGCAGCGATTTCCTTGTATTATTATAGGGCCCGACGACACGAATAACATTTGCAGCGTGGCCCGGTGCACGCACGGCCGCCGCGCTGCCGCCTCGCGATATAAGCTCGTGTATTGTAGCCATTCCAACGAGACGCTTGTATTGCATTGGATCGTCGAGCTACTCGAGTTACTCGTCGTTTCTCACATTTAGTTAAATTAGATTCATGACAATGGAGATTCTTTACGTTCTCGTCTAAAATCGGCAAAAAATTTTATAAATTCTGCAAAACACTTTGAAAAAATTTATGGCCCTGCATCCCAACCACATGATTAATCAATCATTCTGGGATTTCTCTCGCTCTAGTTCCGATGACAACAGATGTAGTAATTTGAAAATATTGTTTTTTTTTTTACTAATCTTCCTTTTACATGACAGTTGAAAGGTAAGCAAGATGTCCATCTCAACACGACGCTCGAAACTGCAAACTTTAGATGAGAAGTTTCAAAAGTATCTCTTAAAGCTTTTTGTTTAAACATTGATTCGTTGTGTCTGATAGCCTATCTGAGCCAAGTAAGGATCAATATCGAAAAAATCGAGTTGTGAGTATAATTACCAATTCTTGCTCATTTTATACTTCATTTTTGCCCCCGGTATACAGCAATGCTTTGTATCGGCAATTCGATGTACGCGTCGAAAAGTCGATAACGACGAGGAAAATTATTGTAGCAGTATACAGTACGCGTGGAGTCGAGTCGCGCAGTGAAAGCTTATGTGGCTGCGACACGTAAATGGAAATTCGTTCCAATTTCGACCAAAACAACGAGTGAAACTATACAATATTGCCGAGCGCGTGCTAATGTCTAAGTGTGTGCTGTGTCTTTAACGTCTGGCCCAGTCATAAATGCATTTTTCACGCCAATTATATAGCTGCGCGCGGCCGAGGTGGGCTATAAAATAAGCTGCCGCACGGTATAAATCGTGCGAACGTCGTTGCAATGCTTTTTCGCGCCGACGCTACATATATTCCACGAGGAACTTTGTCATGCGCAAAGGACATGCTCTCTGCGAATCGGTATTAACGACTGATTGGCACTTGGCAGTCACATAAATCCGACCCTACAGCCTGCAGCTACGTACGCGTACGTATGCTTTCCCCGCGCGTAAATTATTCCTCGGAACGAGCTTGCTCGAGCTTCGGCATCATCTCGATATCGAATCAAGGCTCCGGCGATTATCTACGCGCGAATCTGGCCATCTCGTTGTCGGTCCTGTACAGACTGGTCGCCTGTACGTACATCTATAGTCACGCCATCGACTGCGCACCTTGAACCAGTCGCGATGTACGGCTATTGTACCTACGTAACTTAACAGCTGCACCGTCCTGACCTGCTGCAGTCGTGATTATACCTCGTTCACACAAAAAGTCCATTTTGCACATTTTCAAACTCTTTATCAGCTGTTGGATTAAAAAAACGACATTTAATCTTGTACACTTATGCGTTAGAAACAGATTCGAATAAAAATTTTTCAGCCGATCTTTTACGACTTATATTATAGTGTGAATCATTTTGCACGATTTCAACCATCTCCTCGGATGACAAGAAACAAAACAACATTTGAATTTCAAGTCTCACCATAATACATTGAATTTAACATTATAATGGGATAGGATGTTACTCACTTGTGCATAAATTTATTTGAATTACAATTATGGAAACTCCAGAAATTGTGACAAACGAGGCAATCCGAAGGGACTTAATATGTCATCAGTCGGAGAGGAGATTCACATATTGTCAGCAACTCAAAGAAATTCAATGCCAGACTTCATAGTCAAATAACGCGAGCTTTTAAATCACTGAATATAAGTTCACGCATGTTACTGTCCCTATTGAGACAGATTTGAAATAAATTGTAGAATTGAAAAAAATAATTGTAAATTGAAAGAGTTTGAATTTTTTTTTCACCCCACTGACTTTATATAAAAAAATTGATGCTTCAAAACTCGAATGAATGTAATAGTCAACATGAAATCAATAAAGGTTCATTAAATGATTATTGAAAAACTCATTTTAGTTTAGTTTTCTTGTATTCACGCGTACAAAAAAGAGACACTCAAAAATCATTCAGTGCCATATTACAATTAATCATTGTATATTATAAGTAAACATCAACATAAAGACTATGTTCACTATATTTTTACAAGTTTTCTGTAGCTCGCATCATAGCAAATGTCTATTCTAAAATGCTTAAAATTGTAAGCCTGACGAATCTGGCGTTGCGTCCGTGGATGTTCACACCGTCACATTATTTTGTAGGAGCTTTTAATGAATAGTTACACGATACTTTACAAATTTTTAAGTAAACAGTTTTAACTAGCTCGACAGTTTGGATTTAAAGAAAAGTAATATTTCAAATCATAGGTTTCATCGGCACACGAAATTCCAAGTTTTGTGTACTCATTCATCAGATATCCATTTGAATAATAAATTTAAGAAAGGGTAAATTTGTCTACTATGATTGTGACAGCACTCTCATTTTCGAGGTAGTAATCCATCTTTGAACTTTTAAAAAGTCGATATTTTTTATTGTATTTGTGAACTGCTTATATTTTCTAGAATGGACTTGAAATATGTATAGTTTTTCACGGATTTTATATCTAACAGATATACTCGGAATCTACTGAGCCGATTTTGATGCACCTTGGGTCATTTTACTTATGAGTCTCATCGACAGTCAAAGATAAATTTAATTCACTCAACGTATATTCAAATTTCGTAAGATATTTTTAAAAATCATTTTCAATGGTCAGCTTATAGGTTTTAATCAATATCTAAAATAATTTGACATTAGGATACATGCAAATATCATTGATGTCAGTAACGTTAAATGACTTACTAACTAGATATTGGAATATTATTATAGACGTCGAAACTGGCGATACCAACGGCAGTCGAATCGAGTCGCGACACCCCGGTTCCGAAATCGCAGCGCCTATGCGCGCGGCTTTCACTCAAGTCACCGCGAAGAAAGTCGCGCGCGGCTTTTGCGACTCGCACGTAAGTATATATAAGTATCCTTGAAAACGGCCTGCACACATCGTCGCCAGCTGCGGCTGTGATCCTACGTATTAGCCGATCGGCCGATTTTTGTGAGCGCACGAGGCATACGTTATTACATGCATCGGGTCCCGTGAAACTCGCGGCGCATTTTTTCTGCATATCGTTACTCTTGGAGAGCCGCGAGCTTTTACAAATATGCACGCGGCAGCCAGTCGGCCGTTTGCTGATTAAGTCAGCGCTATGCAAACACTCGAATTTTACTCTATTCCTCTCACAAATCCGCACAGACACACACACGCATTTAAATATTTAAGCGCATTAGAAATCTGCGCCGAGTCTGCTCGAGAACTACTGTAGCCGATAAAGTCACGCACCTGTGTCGACTCCGGAGTCTGCTGCATAAATCACGCGAACAACCGTTGCAAATAATAAGTTATAATATTGGAATATGGCGACAAGGGGACACAGAGACAAGTTTGGACGCAATACGACGAAAATATCACGAGCTGTATCGAGGCATTATTTTATTGCGATCGCAGGGCGATTCAACGACGCGGGGGGTGCACAATACGTGTGTATATTGTGCATCGATCGGTCAATAAAACTGCAAAGTAATTAGTCGAGCTTAAGGAGGACGAGTCTCCTGGAGGATGGCTAATATGCGAGTATACGTGCTGCACTGCAAGAGAGAGAGAGAGAGAAAACAATCGCCAAGGATAATCAGCCGCAAAAGCTGAAAGAGAAAATAAGAGGACGCGGCTGCTGCGGCTTGCCATGGTGGCAAATCACAGCACATACTCACGCACACACACACAAGCTCGTGGCTTTCTCGCGTGCAGTTTCCCATATGTATTTATATATCGAGTATTATTATCGCCCGACTGCAGTGTACAGTGTTATGTGGGCCTCGTTATATGGGTGGGATCCGCAGAAGACGAGCAGCAGCGGATTATTTCTGCTACGCGAGCAGATATCGGCGCGCAGGATGAAAATCCAAACTCCCAAAGGATCTACTTTCGCTTTTTCCGCCGTCGCTGCTTATTATAGTCTCGAGCAGAAGCGGCAATTGTCGACGTAGAGCCGCGTACGAAGATGAAAAGTCACGATACGACCGCCGCATTGTATTGCGCTTGCGTATCGCGTCTTATAGCGCCTCTTCTTCATTTTCATAGACCGATATATGCGCAAGTTATAAGGGGACTACTGGAAAGATCCCGATTGCGAAAAAGTCGACGATCTGCATCGACGCTTTCGATGAGTATCGTACGTACGTCGTCGTTACAGATGATCTTGTATTGTGTGCACTACCGCGTCGATTTTCCCATCAATGCGCCGATTCGATATAAATTTCTTATCTACATAATGGCCTCGCGCGGGGCATAAATTTCAAGAATTTGATTGTTTTCGCGCGATCGTGCCGATCCCCCGTACAACAGTGCAACAGATCGTGCGCCGTATAGCCGCGAGAAAATTGAATCCTCGTCTTTCGGCCGAGCTTTCCTTTTTGTCCGTCTTATTGTGAATTACGCGCAGCATATGTGGTACACGCGAGAGCGAGCAGCTCGTAAAGTCGACCTTCGATGGCTCGACGCTCGTATCTATATGCACATGCTTCGCAGGCGCGGATCTGCTGCACCCCGCGGCGAGGCAGGTCAAATAAAGAGAGAGAGAAAGAGAGAGAAAAAAGTGCAAAATGATCGGTAGCCTCGTCCACTTTTCTCACTCGTTCTCTCTCTCTCTCTCTCTCTCCTCTCTGGTTTGCTCTGCGGGTGATACGATGCATTTATAATAGAGTCCGCCGCGATGGGCATAAAAAAAAAATGAAGCGAGATAGTAGTTGCGTGCGCAGGACGACTATAACATCGTTGAGCTGCGATATGCATGCTATATATTTCTCTCTATGGAGCAGCGAAAGTTTCTCGTGCTCTCGGCGCATAAAGAGCCACGCACATGTATCCCCCGAGCCGAGAGGGACTATATACCATCGCGCGGCTATATAGTCGCAACGAGTCGAGAAACTGAAAGTGAACTTGGCTATAAGAGAATTGCGTATAGGCTAATGTCACGCGCCCATTGCAATATAGCCCCCGCAATTCTCTGCTTGGCTGCTGCTGTTGCATACCAGCAGCAGCAGCAGCAACACAGTACCTATACAAATACTTGTACTTGCCAGCTCGACTTTTCCATTTTCTTCTTTATACGAGCTCAGACTGCTACACGCGGATGTCTCCCCGCAGCAGTCGCATTCGTACCTCGATATGTAAGCTGCCTTTTGTTGTGTATAATGCGAATGCCAATGCGCAACTCGCTTACGCTCCTTTACTGCAATCTCTGGTATTTCCATTTTACTCAGAAATTCCCGCCGAGTCGAGCTTATTTTAGCGAGCCTATCTGTGACATATATTTCATACGAGCTTTCTCACATATTCATTCTTATTATTTTACAACATTTTTACTTTTAATTGTAGATACTACTATGCAGGATACCTTAAATCTCAACTGATTTGAAAGGCTCTATGAGCAACACATTTTTCCTCTCACACGATTGAATGAACAATTTTTATTCATCCCAATTCGTGGACATAATTTGTAAAACGAGACACCATAATTAAAAACACCGATTCTGTTGCTATCGTAATGGATGAATGCAAACACCGCATCAAACAGACTTTGGCCCTGTGTTCACATGTTTTTAGATCTTGTTTATAAACATCCAAGTCAGTCCTCGAATTGTCTGGCACTGGGAGAAATTACTGCCACGAATTTCACACCTAAATGTGGGCAAATAATTGTGGATCCGTTGACTTAATCGGTCGCATAACGAGCGAAACTCGACTCGGAGATCGATACCGATCTCTGCTATATGACTCGTGTATTGCTTCATGTCGGATCGTCATAAAAGCCCAACAGATACGAGCCGCGCACGCCATGTGCGACTAATTCCGCGCACGGCCCGAGCTAGCGCAATTACAGAAATGAACTTTGGATTGGCTCGATCGAGACGAGAAAAAAGTCCAAGAGAGAAAGAAAGATCCCATTGTTAATGAGTAGACTATCTATTGCGCAGTCGTTGGGCGCTTATTATGAGCTGGCGCACGAGCCAATTAATAAGCTGCAGAGAACGACGACGAGGACTCGGGCGAAAGTTGGCAGATTCCGCGTGTGTAACGTCTCGTTATATTGTAAAGTTGGCGAACACTTGACAGACGACGATCCGCGAATAATTCGACTTTTCCGGGCGACGGCGGAGTCTCAGGCATCTCCGATCGCTACCTCGGCTTTCGTCAATTGCGCGCAACGTATAATATATAATAGCGATTCGATGAAAGTTCGATCGTCGCGCGCACCTTTTTTTCCCCTGCGTTTAACGAGCTACACGGAATTAAATCCTGTTGCATTGTCGACTTTTTCCGAATCGCGCCGTAATTTCTTTTCGTTTGTCAACCGGTCGAATTTATCAAATGCTACCGATCGGCTAGACTGCGTAGCTTGAGAAAAATAATAGAAATTGACTATTTTTGCGTTCGGAGGTTGAATTATACCCATTAAAACAGATTCAAATTAGGCGAGACAACGAGTCAAATGAAAGTCTAGTGCTCGAATTTTCAAGCCAAGTGCTATCGATGCCATCTATTGATATCGATAGCGCAACCGGTCGATTGGATTCGACTTTTTCTTAATTATCTTAGTCACCGCTCGATATCGCATTAGGCTCCCGCGAGTAGTATAAACCGATTAGTATAAAAACTGAACAGCACAGACAATCGTTAAATAATTCATATGCTTTCTTCAACGGGGTTCTGTGTTGCATCCCAGTGTCGAGAGTTTGGGAAAGACGCGGATCTGAGTGATCTTTGACTGCTGACCGTCCTCGGTATTTCGAACTTTTCACTTTATTTTTATTCCTCTCATTCCGTAAAAATTATACCCACACCAACACAACAAATGTATACGAAATTTAGAGTATTGTTTAAAAGACTTATTTAAAAATGTTCATTCATAATAATATTGTAATTTCTTTCAATGTTATCTTATTCTATAAAAATACGATAATAATTATGTTTTTAAAAAATGAATAAAGTTTCGGAGGAAAAATAAAGCGCATTCTTAATTTGTTTCATAATTGCGAGCTAATAAAATTTAAATCAAAGTGGCTTTACTTTTTAATTGAACTTTTATATAAATAAAAATAATACAAACAAATAAAGTAAAGATATAATAAATGTTATTTGTAGAAAAGTCGATAATTTTGAGGAAACAAAGGAGAATCTTGACATGAAATACAATATGCTCATCGCGGCGAGCAAAAGAAAACGTTCAATTTTAATGGATGGAAGAGAAAATCGCCGCTCATATTATATATCAATCGGTCCATTTTCACATTGATTAATTTCCGGTTCTTTTCGTTCACATGCGTGTTGCGCGCGAGGATATAGAAAAAGTCGCTATATAATATAAGGACGTTTGTAAAAGCTGCAGCCGGGAAAGTTGCGTGTGTATAACTGCTCTCTCGTCTAATGTAAAGCGCCCGGGGCTGGCGAGCGATCCTCCATAAATACGCCGCGAGCGCCGCGCAGGAGTTTTTCCCGCCGATCGCGAGAGACTGCCAGCCGCCGCGGAAACTTTCGACTCTCTTACATGTATTATATACATAAATGAAAAATGAGCCCGAGCCAATGTCGAGACTCGTTGTTGTGCGCAGCTTTTTCCGATATATAGTTCGCTCCTTTACACGGGGCCGGTTCAACTTTTATCGCGCCAACTCGCTCGAAAACTCGTCGTTTTTTCTTCTTCCGACCGCAGCAGCTGTGCGAGTGTAATTAACGCGAGCCGATATCGCGCACTTGACGCAATGGACGGGGTCAGAATTACACTGGCCTAATTAAAACGACTCGCATCGAGCATGTAGGCCACGAAATCGCACCGATCGGGGAATACAATCGGTGTCTATCGTATCGCGTATTAATCGCAAATCGAGTTGTCCTGCAGCCCAGCATACGCATAAGCTCGTTTTGCGCATAATTAGCTCGATCGTTACATCGAGGACTGCGTGAGCCATCGACGTATGGAAAATTGTATCATCTGCAATACAGCAGGTAAAACGCCAGCTAAAACTCTTGTTTTACATAAACATTCGTTTTTTCTCGAAGACTCAGATTCTCGATCCTGGTTTTATGTATACTTTCTGCGAGACTCGAGCTGTCCAGTCAATTGTTGCTGGTAGCTACATACATTATCATTTGAAGTTACATAAAATAAGATTTTTTATTATTCGGAGCTCTATCGCGAAAGTAAATTGCTCGGGATCAGCTGCAGAGAAAGCCCCGGCGGTGTGTATTAAGCGACGACGAGCGACCGACCGATCACCGCTTATACGAAGAGAGAGAAAAAAAATATGGCAAAAGGAAGGATATATAAAACAAAAGGGGCTCGCACATGCCAATGAAGCGTATAAGCCGCGAGGCAGCGCCTTCACGCACCGCCTGGTGAAATTTTTCGACTTAATGAAGCGGTATATGTACATAAGTGTGTGTGCACATATAACGTTTTGGCGGAGAAAAAGAAAAGATTGCAGTCGCTTTGGGTTCGCTGCACGCCCGAGAAAGCAGATCGCGCCCGTGCCAGCCTTTGCCGTTGTACCTTACAAAGAGGCATTAAAAACCTGTGCTCTAGCGAGATCTCGCGTAAACTTACGTATATAATGTACTCGACGACGAGAGCCGTGTAATGTACTCGAGGAAAAAAAAACGGATTTCCAGTAATACCCTACCGTACGTGTATAGCGCGACGAGCCGGCGAAAAAATGAATGGAAAAAGGAAGAAACCGAAACAAAAGCGACTCGTAATCGCGAATCTATAAGATAATTCGATGATTTTCGAGCCGCGAGGACATAAAAAAAAGTCGAGTATTAATTGCGTCTCGAAATTTTATTGCCAAACGAAAGTTTCGCTAAACGCGATCGCTTAAACGTATAATCGAGCCCGCGCCGCGCGTTATACTTTTATTGCCGCTTTTACGGGCCAGTGCAGTTTCCCATTCGGCTGCATCGCAATCGAATTTTCAGACGCTGCGCGGAAAAAAGAGAAAAGCTAAGCCGGGCTGGAAATTGAGCGGTCGATCGATGACGCAGATCGACCCGCCGAATATAGATTTTATTGCCCGAGCGATGAAAATTCGATGCTTTTACGAATTTCAAATGACTCGTGACGTCCGACTAGTGAGCGCCGAACGTCTCCGAGGAAATAATCAGTCACGCCTCCGCATCAACGGCTCGAGTTTTGTTTAGTCGTCGCTTTGAAAAACATTTCTCAAATCATCTCTCTTGGCAAAATGAAAACTTGAGCCTATATCTATTGCTATAATGATTCAATTCAATAAATCTAAATGAATCTTTGAGAGGTGCAGGTAAAAATCGGCAATAGTTAAATGAAAACGAGGAACCTATCATAATGCGCAGTATGCAGGTATGGCACGAGTTTAGATTGAGTAATCAGAAAAACGACGATCACGACGCGCTCGCAGCTAAAATTTCTATGTAACTCTCTCTGCGAGTCGTGTAATACTACGACGACGAACTGCAGAAAACAGCTCGAGGCACACGTTGTGCACTAACACACATATCCGGAGAGGCATAAAATGCCGCATCGAGTGCAGAGTGCCAAGACGATCGAAGAGCTGCGCCGCATATCACTTTTGTATTGTATTTATCTGCATAAAGGTAGGTATAAGCGGCTTCTTCTTGCGTCACTTCATATATGGCGTATATTATACGGCCAGATGAGCGACGAGAGATACGTAAGACTTTCACTGTGTGCAGTTGTCTGTGTGTGTGTATATTAAACGCGCGAGCTCACACTCGTGACCGCATACCGATATGTGAATACGTGAATACGCGAACATGTGAATACACACGCACACATTGTCTACCGAAGCTGCAGGATGGTAATTTTTTCCAGCTCTTCTCGATTCTCTTCTGCCTTTTTTTTCTCTTTCCCTCGCGAACCTCCCGCGATTATGCATTCGGGAAAATTATACCGAGCCGAACGAGCGAGGTATGCCCAGTCGCTTTTAGTCAACCGATCATCCAGCCAGATAATCTAATGGAATCTCGGAAATTTCTGGCTGATTGGCAAACTCGAATTTCGTACGGTTACATAATGCTCGACCGACCATTCGACGCAATCGTGAATTATGGCGTCAAAAACACTGTAACCTATACGCGAGCTTGTTTTGAAAAATAACTCGGTAGATCCGCGAATAAAAATTTGTTTTTTTCATTTTCCATCTATCGGTTCCGAGAAGAGCCAACAAGGTTTATCAAAGTCGAAAGCTCCAAGTTTCGATGTTTTCTACTTATTTAGCTGATATACTCTCGAAATAATTACCAAGGATTACATTCGTTCACACAATGAGCAGAAACAATGAATTCTCGTCACGAGTCAGTGAGATTTCACCGAAAGACCGATAAGTTCGTTCTTCGTTGTATCAATCCACCTCGCGCACGGGGAAAATTGCTCGCTCGGCGTCATTCATCGAAAACACGTACATTATAGTCAGAAGCGCGTAAAAATGGAAAAAGAAGCCGAGAAAAAAGTAGAGCAATTGCTCGGCTGAGTCACGAACGGCCAACGAGAGCGAGGACGATTCGAATCGCGCGCAAAAAGTGAACATTTAAGGACATGCGCGTGAGATTGCGTTCTATAAAAGTAGACTACTCACCGGTAGAAGCAGCAGCGCCGAGGGCGAGTACTTGGCCGCGGCCTGTCTCTGCTCGAGGAAGTGCAGCAGCGGACCGTCTTCGGCCTCGAGCTGGTCGAGGGTGCGCCTGGCCTCCGCGTACCTCTCCAGGTAGGCCCAGTAGGCCGACCACAAGGACGCCGGGAAGAGATCACCTGAGGATGGAAAATTTGCCGGCTAATTTGAGGAAAAAGTTATAACGCGTATAGTTGTATGTGCAGTTCCGAGAAAGTGCAGTGTCGCGCAGTTGTCCGCGCGCGCACTATACCATCCACGCACGAAGCAGGAAGATAGTCGTCTCTTCTCTCCCTTGGAACATGATTTATCGGCGAGTCGTACACACTTCCGTTTATCTGTCGGCGGCTCGTGCCAAGCCGCGCGCGCACAATATGCGCTCGTCAGGCGTCATCCTTGCGCCTCGTCGCGGGCAAAAAAAGTAGCCGCGCGCGATATTATGCGCGCGATTTATGGCCGCGTCCATTTTTCGAGAATATACGCGTACGTACGACTTGTCTCGGCAGCATCTTTGCGGACTTTGAACTTTCACGCGGAAAAGACGAGGAAGAGAGTTTATTCGCGTCGAAAGGAGCAAAGGATAGCCGAGGTAAGCGCGTCGAGCTTTTAACGCCGCGCATATATGTATGATGCGCGACTATGGAGAATCGCAAAAAGCTATGCGACAAAGACAAAAGTATGTTGGCGTTATTATGCGAAGAATCCGCGCAGAATCGACTCGTGCACTCATCTACGCCATGACTCTCTAACATTTCTTTATTTATTTGAATTTCAATCGAGGCTCGTAATAGTACTCACTGGGCTTGAAGCTTTCCCCCGGCCAATTTTCCAGCCACTCTTGAATCTGCAACAACAAAAAGTAGCCGATAAAAAATACGGAATACCATTAATGGGAAAAAGGTGGGGTGTCGACTTTCTACTCGAGCTTTTTGCTCAGCTCTGGTACTACGGATAATATGCGTATTGTTACAGTGATAAACGTGAACAAAACAAATTGAATTATGAGCAAATGACTCGTTGGATTTAGCGAGAAGTGGCCGCGCGCATCGATAATCGGAATCGACGTCGAGACCAGCTCGTCTTACACGTCTTTCGATGCGAGCTGCATCGAATTCACCGGATAGCCGCGAAATAAGGCGAATTTCCCTTTCCCTTCCTCCTTCCTGCTCGGCGATAACGACTCGTGTCAGTCGCCTTATCGTTTCGATTCGATCGCCGTAGTTCGGCTCGATGGCAATTATCAGAGACAACTCGAGCGCGTCGTTCAACGCGTGTATACGCGCAGCTCCAGACACGATAGATTTTGAGCTCGCGACACCTTACAAGATCGTTGCCTCGACATCATAATATGTAACGAGTATCGCCTTTCGTCGCTGCTTCTTTTTTTTCCTTCTTTCTCGCAATCGCGTGCCGTACTGCGTTATAATAACGCGCGCGCATGACTGAGTCTTTGTGCTCGAGTCCGTAGCTCGTTTGCAACGAAAATTCGGCCTTTCGTCTTATTACTTTTGCCAAAAACGAGATGAGCTCGCTTCAGGAGATACACGTCGAGTCTCGTGGAAGCGAAGAATTCGCTCGAGCGTGCGCTGCGGATTTTGACAAACAACAACAACAACAACGACGCGTCGACATCCGCAGCTCGAGATGCGGTTGCTCGTCTACATGTATATTAGAGAGCCGGCGAAATACCGACGCGACGCGTGTACAAAAGGCGAAAAAAAGAGTCTTACACAGGACCTCGGCAGGACTCGAGTCACGCACATGCAACGTTATATAGTAAAAGGCTCAGCCGGGCTTTGGTAAACAGTTTTTTGCCGCCGATCTCGAATCTCGAGCAACGCCAATCAGCTACTCGTCCGGCAATTATTTTCAAACTCAAATTGCGACGTCCCCCAGAAGAAAAACAAACATAAATCCTCGTGCAAAAGGTATAAATTGTTTATTCGGCTCGTCGAGCGATAATCGCGTGAAATCTGCTTTTGGCTATATAGCTGAGCGCGACTCGACATTCGTCCAATGGGCTCGCTAAGTACACACAAACACACACACACACACACACTTGTATAAATATAAATCGAGGACTTTCTCGATGCTCTCACGGCAGTAGCTGCAAAAATGTGCACCATACAGTTGGTAGTAGAATTGGTATAGGTCTGGCGCGCGCCGCGAAAGCTATATAGCCGCTTGTATTTCGAATTCGACGCACGCGCAGCATGTCCGTAGCTACGTATATAGGTGTAGACTGCCGTGGATCGTAGCAGCTTTCACGCGTCGCACACCTTTTGTTTCTCGACGATTTCCACCTTCTCTGATCTCGCGAGCTGCATCTATTTCTCGGGAAAATTAAAGTTCCAACGAGTAAACGAGAGCAAATGAACGAGGACATCATCCCAAAAGCTCTCGAGAAATCGAAGCTTCTGCTTCGGAGCCTAGTCAGCACTCGGGAATTCGCAAATTCGGAAATGCGCGAGCCACGAGCCGATGAGTCATCGCTCGAGTATAAGCAGTAGGCTAGGAAAAAAACAAGTGCAACGCGCTACACGAGTTTTGCAGCTCGTCGTAGTCAAGGGCTCGCATCGGAGGCGTTTCCGAGGCTCATACACACACACACACACAGATACATATGTAGCTGCGAGTGCGATTACGCGCGTAATTGCTACTGCGGTTGAGCCTCCACCGACGCCGATCACACTGCCCTGAGCGAAAACCTATACTACGTATGATGCAGTTGGACGTGGAGCTGAGCGAGGAATGTCTTGCGTGTATATAAGGCGCGCGCAGCAGCGCTCGACTTTTTTTTCCATCTCGTTAAGGAACTCCGTACTCCACACACATGTACGTAGACGGCGAATCGGACAAAGATATAGCGCTGTATGTAGTCGCGACGAGAATCGGATCTCGCCGAGGATCTGCGCGCGTATATCTCTTCCTATGGACGCGTAGCTTGAAAATCAACTTTTTTAATTGCTCTCTAAGTCGATCCTGCGACTCGGTAACGCACTTGGCCCGGCTCGTCCTTTCGTCCGAGGCTATTCGGCGACGAATACGAGCGCGATCGGGTCGTCTCGAGGCTCGAGTCTCACTTCGACGATAGGGATTTTTATCGATGACCCTTGACAAAGTTGACTTATACTATTCAAGCTTCTAGATGAAAGCCTGAGAATTTTACACTCGATACCCGAGGCCGCTGAGCCCATAAGTACATCTCGTTCGTTCGTGCGTGTGTGCGAGTACAGGATAACATCGAGAGCCCGGCCTAGCAAAAACAGGATCGTAGCGCAGTTTTTGCAGCCTAGTGGCAGCTGGCTAGAACAATTATCACGCAGTCGCATGCGCTGCTCTGCGCCGTGTGTAAGTATATATCGGATCTTGCGCCGCTGCAGCAGCTACGCAACGCCTTCGGGAAATTCAATTAGCGGCAGCCACCCGCACACACACGCACTTATAACTGCTGCCTTATTCTCAAAGCTTCGCGGCTCTTTTTTCCTTTTCCTTTTCATTTTTCCCTCTTCTGGTTTTTTTTTGTGAGTTCGCATGGCTCTTTTGCGCGGGAGCTTGTAATTAGCCAATGTCTCTATTGTTTGTCTCTATTATCTTCGCCGGTTGCTCTCAGCGCGCCGCTTACACTCACTCTCGCAGCTCCAGCTGTAATTGTCAATGTACAGCCATTTGCTCACGAGCTACACAGCTCCATTACGTATTCGCGGCTAACGAATATATTTATAGCTTCCCTCGACTGCTGCCATGCAATTGCTATTCTCCCTACCGATAAGCCTGATTTTTACCGACAAATTATCACCTCGCTAGTCAAATACCAATTATTCACAATTTTGCCTCATTTTCTTACATTCAATTAGATTTTGACATTTCAAATTAACAATAGCATTTTACTTATAAAAGTTTTCAGAGTGTCTGCTCGCTGGCCAAAACAACCTATTCGCGTTAGCCCAAATATGAATTAACACAGCCACGATAAATAACGAGGTATGAAAATAAAAGGCTTCAACTAGCTCCATCTAGTAGGTGAAGCGAGCAGCAGAAGCCTACATACCGTTTACCGATCGCGCCGAACAATCGAGTATACAACGGTCGAGCCTGCACATAACGCAACCATCTAGGCACTAGACACCGGCGGGTTTTCCAACGGAAGGCGTAGATCGTTACCCAACTTTTATAAAGCTCTCGTTACAATTGACATTTTCATAATTACTCACCCTTTGACAGAAATCGAAAATGACTTTTGCCAGATCGGCGAGAGGTTTGAACAGGATATCCTTGAATTCCGAGTACTTGCGGGTCATCGCCTTGGCGTACTGATCTTTGGCACTGCTGAGTCGCTCCCAGTACTCCTCCTCGGCGTAGAGCAGCTTCTCCGTCCAGCGGTGACGTCGATCGGTATCTGCAAGCGCAACCCCGTTACAAAAAATCATCGAAATTTCGCTTCTTCTCTTGTCGATCGAAGCCGTAATCTTACCTCCGAGAGGACTGTAGAGTCTGGCGCAATCCTCGATGAGGAGTACCTCGCCGTGAAGCAGCTTGACGTCGGCGTCGAGATCGACCTCGGCCCTCGATCCGGCCAACAGGATCCTCGCCCGGGCCACCCGGAATTTCAGCGTCACGGGCCCGACGATGGACGAGATCGGACTCGGCGACACCGCCGACAACTGCAAATGGAAACAAAACTGACGTGAACGTGCTCATTCGAAGCGCATGATTGCGTTTTGTTGTCGGCTGCGCATTCCGTCGGGCTTAGATAGTGCGCCGCGGCGCGTGTATGGAAGCGTAAAAATGTTGGCATATCGCGTATCTGTTTACGACTTTTACGTGTGGAATCATTAGATTCTCGCACATGGCATACTCGATGTCGCGTGCCTATGGATCGGTATACGCGTCGCATCGAATGTCATTCGATGTGTCCGAGAAACTAAATTTTTTATATAATAGATAAATATGCCCAGTAGCTGGAATTATAATTATTGGTGCGCGAACACTATACAGCTCCACACTATAAGAATTTCAAGTTATATGCGTCCATCCGAGATATGCTTTCGATTTTGCAAACCTAAGAGAGTTTGTGAATCAGATTTGCGGCACCGGTGAGTATTGGGGTTGCAATTGCAGGGCAAAAAGCTCTGTCTTTGAGGAGTCTTTATTTTCAAGTATTCACAAAAAAGCCATAGGCAGGCCACGTAGATCAAGCAGTGGCGCATCGACGAAAAAACGATACTCGATGGAGTTTAGTAATCGGGAGTTGGGCTGCTTGAAAATTACTCATCCTATTCGCAACTCTAATGTCGGTATCTCGGCAGTAAAATCGCCCTGGCTACTGAGTGTACGAGCGCATAAAGTTTTATCAGTGTTGAGCTACAGCAGCGACGTTCGTAGCTGTAGGTAAAGCGAAAAAAGCACTCGCATACGCTTCGGCTCTTTATGGCGATTGATGCTGCTGCTGCTCGAGTTGTGGCACACGCCCACTCTTGCTTTTAATATAAGCCATATAGCTCTGGCGAGGCGAGCTGCAGCAGAGTCAAACGCGCGTATAGAACCGGAATCATCTCTCGCGTTGCTGCTGCTGATGCTCCGCTCATTGTTGGACGCACATCTCTTTCGCTGCATTCGAGACTGAATCTAAATTGCATAATTATACCGGTTTACAAATGGATCGCGGCTGCAGCGATGTAATCGCATCCTTTCGTTGCGTTGGGCAGTTCGTCTCGCCTATGACAGGCCACGATCGAGTCGTGCGCGGACGTGAGCACAATTCGGGATCTTTCGCAGCTAATTACACCCGTCGCTGCTTTTAACGAACGATGGGCTGCCAGTGTTGGGCTTTTCCACGCTAACGCAAATTATGCTTAGAATTCGAGCTTGACGATAGCTCATTGCTTTGATTACTTGGATCACAGGGATAGTCATGCGTAACAATATGTTAAAATTTGTTCTATATTTTCCTTTTCTAATAGTAAATCAAATAAATATCTTTTGGCAAATGAAAGTCGATCCAATAATCACAAAGCTCCATCGAGTTGAGGCTAATAGAGAAGCAATAATTCATTTTAAAAGCACTTTGAATGTACTAAAAAGTTCATGTCAATGACAGGTATACTTGTTTTACTCGACTTGCAGTTCGATGTACAAATCGTTGCGCGTGTGTGTGCAGTGCGTCGACAATGTCCTGTCAAAAAAATTGGATGAAAAGGAGTTGCCATAAGCGAATTATTGCGAATCGAGCCATATCGTCGAGGAAGATGATCGTTTATGGAATTCCGACGCCGTCGACGCGCACAATCGAAGGATGTGGAAACTCGGCAGAGAATATTAGTTAGCCTAGCGAGCAGAGAATAGGATGATTCATGCCGAGCCATCGCATCGCAACGAAATAAAAACAACAACGGACGCATAATAAGCGGCATCATCGTCGTAATCACGATCGTCGTCATCGTGGCATCGCGTAGGATTCGATCGGCGTCGCGCATCCCGACCAATTGCCACATACACTTATTATTTAAGCGAGCTTGCACCGAAAGCAATTAGGTACAGCGCTGGTGTCACACCTGAGCGAACTAAGCCTACTCGAAAATTACTATCGATTTTTATTTCTTTGAAACTTTATCCTTTTTTTTTTCAATTTAAAAAAATTAATCTACCGTAGTGGTTTTAATGACGATCGTAATATATAGAGCCACGAATACAGTGCCACTTGCAAGTTTACTGATAAAGCTACTCGCCATCTAGCGGTGAAGGCTCAAAGTAAAATCGTTTTGAAAAGTGGTTGAAAAATAATCTAAACTTTTTGAAACAATTGAGTTATCATGTGCAGGTCATCTAAATGGTTAATATTCCTAACGCTTAACATGACCAAAGTCAAACGAATTCATGGTACTAATGTATTTGAAAGAATTTTACATTGTAATTTTATGGTCATCGGGCCATTATCAATGTTGATCATTTCCACCATAGAAGTTTAAAAATCAAAAATTCTTACTCATGCCACATATCTTGAGGAAATACATTCCACAAATTTCGATTTTAGTTTATCTAAAATTTGAAGTAAGCTGCTCTTACATTTTGTATATTTTCCCAAGTACGCTTAAATTTCTTTCGGCGGTAGGCGAATCTTTCGATTTCGTATGGAATCTGCAGCGCGTACCGTAAGCAACAGCTGTACCTCGAGCCGTTTATAATGCAGCGTCCGTAAATAGTGCAACCAGATAGTCGTTATTTTTCTTCGCTCGCGTCGATGCTCCGCAGCGGCTATAGCGTCGCAGCGTATCCTGCCCCTCCCAATTGGCCCGAATGGCAAATCTCATTACGCAGACCGTAGACAATGAGTCGGGCTCGGGCCGATCTGCATCTGTGCAGTCGATTAGCTATTACGATTACATAGATGGGTGGTGTCGGTATAGTCGGTGCGCGGTGTGCGGCACGCGCGGCTGCAGTTGCGCAACAACCAGAAGATGGACAAATTTGCCGGATAAGTGCAAATGGTCGATTCGTGTCGAGAGTCGCGCGCAAGCCCAGCGCAAGCACACCACCGTACAAGTCGTAAAAACGAAGAAACGAGCTATCCGCGGCATTTCGTTGGCTAATACAATTATAGGCTGCACTTAGACAGCGAGAGTAAATTCAAGCTCACAATGGCCGGCTTATGCCGGCACGCGATAAGTGCATATCTGCGCTAATGACACGAACAAACGATCGACTATGCAGAAAGGGTCATTTTTCTATTGTCCGCTAATAGCCTGCACTTGTCTCTTGGTGCTTGTAATCGCCAGTCGGAGTGACGCCGAGGTACGAAAAAGGCCAGAAGGCGCGACGCCTCGATTTTTATAGCAAAGCTTCGACGAGTGCAGCTACGACGATAGACGCTATGGCTTTTGGCACTAGATCTTGTATACACACGAGCCGCCGCTGCTGCAGCGAAGAAACGCATATTATACGAGTTCTAAAATTAGAAGCGGCCCCCCGAAACGAGGCCACAGGCCATTGACACCATCTCTAAATAGAAGAGATATTATCGCGTGGGCTCAGCTAGTGCAGCTTCGAGCAGCGACTCGATCGCGCGTAAAAAGTCGATGGTCATCAGCTGGTCAAATTGCTACGTCGAACATGGACAATCCCTGCGATATTCAGATGCCAGTTGGAATGTATTATATACAGGCGAAAATAGCGCGACTGCACGCAGCGAATTATCTATCCGCGATAAAATGGGCAAAAAAGCAGAAGAGAGAGGCGAGCTGCGGCGAATAATAATAAACGGTCGATTTACAGCCGACTCATGGCATACAAATAGGCTCGTATTTCAAGCTGCAGCAATTATGAGACTGCAGCTCGTCGCGAGCAACGGTATGCGCACGCACGCACACACACACACACATTGAGATCGGATTATGCTCGGCTGCCGGAAGATCGGAACCGATATTTTCATCCCATAGAATCCTACAGCCGGAGATTTTGCCTATGCACACGATCTTCTTTCTTTTTCAGTAGCACTACTAGCGGCAAGTGGGTTAGAGATGTAAAGCGCGTATACAGCATGTACTCGTAATATATGTACACGTCTCTCTCTCTCTCTCAGACAAATACGTTATACAGCTTATATTGGCTGCAGCTGCCATTATACCACGTAGCCGATCGTGTTTCGACGACGCGCTAAATCTGCCCGATCTCGATCGACTCCGAGACTGCACCAGTTTCAGGAGTCAATGGATATATCGATGGGATTTGGGCAACGGTACACTTGGTAGTCCGATCGGTACAATAAAAATTGAACGACCATCGACGAGTGTTTTTCTTTCGTCAGGAGCCTCGACTCAAGTGCCTCTCGCACGCGCCCCTGATGCATTGTTATGTTTGCCAATTACGGCGAATTTGCCGTATAATCCTGAGCTAGCGATGAGATCGACATTCCACGCCAAAAGTGCCTCGAAAGAACAATTTCAGATTCCGTACGTAACTGGCGAGCGGCTTGCAGAATTACCTAATCCGCCCAAGAGTTCATAAATCGAGTACTAACAGAGATGATAAACATTCGGTCCGCATGAGATTGGCCATCGAGTCGTATTAAAAAAAAATGTATGTTAAGCCTACAAAAGAACGGTCGAGTGCCGATCTTAACGTATCAGTCGCGCACTCGAATTAATGCATGGTAATTTTTCCGAGTATCGAAATTATTTCTATAAATATGGCCCGTAATTTCAATGAGCATCGCACAAACGTTAAAATAGCTGCGTAAAAGCTCAACGAATCTCGAGGTAGTTCGACGCGAATCAACGTTAAACTTTTCATACAAATTATGCGCGTATATTTTATTCCGATTCTTATATGTTTTGCGGATTAAAACATTAGCAGGTGTACTCGAGGCGCGAATTAACGCCTTGACGAATGTCCGAGCTCGAAGGAAAAAGCCGGAGCAAAAAGAAAAGGAAGAGCGAGAAAGAAAAAAATAACGATACGACACGACTATGTTAATTCGGACAAACGAGGCGAGCAAATATCCATCTACATTATACATCTCGGAGTCTCCTGCGCCTTTGGCAGCTCGGATATGTACACATGGTGCAAAGTGCGCACACGTGCAAAAGGATTGTCAACTTGGCTCTCTCTCTCGCTTGCTATATAGTCAGTCGCTGCTTCGCGGTGGCGGCGACTCGACTCGAGAGTAAATTTTCAATTCCCGCGCGGCCTTGAAGATGCCTTTCCATCTCTCTCTCAACGTGTGTGTTACATTGGCAGCCACACAGATGCGCAATAGGCAGGGTGCATGCCGTAAGAGGGGATAGACGAAACGATGCCAGCGCTCGAAGTGGCGATTACGCGCATTTCTCCGCCCAATAATACGTATGAAAAGTACATATTTGCCATGAAAACTCGTTAAAATTTAATGGATAGCTATTAAAAAACATATTATTTTCAATGTAAAAAGATGAGAAAATTTATGTATAAATTTATACCGAGTTGAAAAAACTCTCAAAGTTCGTCCAATTTTCCCAAATACTAATATTAATTGAATAGACAGCAGTTAACAAAGTCGCGTGTAGTTTGAATGCGCACGTTGTGTCTGCTATACTCTGCTGTCACGCCAGCTTACCTCATATCTGTCATATCTGCTCTCGAGTTTCGTGCAAAAATGGTCGCAAAATGTTGTGTTGTTGGGTGCCCGAATTCAAAAAGCAAGACACCCGACATGAAATTTTACACTTTTCCTACTGTACCTCATCGACAGCTGCAAAGAAAGAAGTGGATTCAGTCAGTGAGAAGGCAAAAGTAAGTAACCTCAAAATCTCATAAAAATTCATTTCAGATTATAAGTAACTCCTATAAATTGTGTAAATTGTGTTTGTTAAATTTAGTCCAGATAAAAGCGAGTGGCAACCATCAACTAAAGATACTATTTGCAGTGCACACTTCATTGGAAATCAAATGTCGATTACTGAGGCAAGTCCCAGCTATGTACCAACAATATTTCCAGATGCATATAGAAAAAAGAAAATAAATGAAAATTCAGCTAACAGAAGGTAAAAATCACATAAATCTTATCCTGTTATATCAGTCGTTAAATATTCTCTGATATTGTTATAGGTTTAATAACTTTATGAAGACATACAGAAATAAAAGTCAAGTGACAACTTCTAATAACACAACTGTAAATGTGGGAATAGTTGATAACCACTCAAGTCAAAATTCTATACATTCTCAAATTAGCAATGTCTCTGCAGAAGATGAGGGTCATTTTGAAGAAATGTTAAACATTCATCATACTAAGACATACTCTACTCAAAGCTGTCAAGCGGATATATTTACCCCTTCAGAAAAAGATGAATTTACTTTAATATGTAATGCTACAAGTGTGAATGAAAAGTTCTGTGATCATGAAACTCAAACAAAAATTCTTGTGCGTGATAGAATAATAATCCCAAATAGAAAAAAAACATCTAATAAACAGTGTGGGCCAACAATAACATATTCAGATGTAGGTGTTCAAGTTAATACTGGTGAAACAGTGAATCAAGGTTTTATTGGTTTTGATTCTATAAAAAGTGATGAGCAGATGATTGACCTTGCTGGAATTACAATTGATCACTTTAATTTATTCTTACAAAAAATAGCTCCAGATATTAGTAATTGCAAAGTTTCAAAACCAAATAGATTGTTAATCTTCTTTATGAAGTTTAAAACTGGCTTATCATATTCAGCATTAGGGGTTCTATTTCAAGTTCACCGTACCACAGTTGCACGAATTTTCAATAGTTATTTAAAACATATAGCTTCAGTTCTTCGTGACTCAATTAAATGGATTGACAAGGATGCAGTGCAAGGCTTGATGCCTGATTGTTTTAAAAAAAATTATTCAAATGTGAGAGTGATAATAGACTGCACTGAATTTCCCATAGAAATTCCAGCTTCAGTTGAGAATCGTGTGCACACATACTCACATTATAAAAAGGGCTTTACAGCTAAAGTACTTATTGGGTGTGCCCCAAATGGCTTAATTACTTTCAAATCTCCAGTAGTTGGAGGGAGAAAAAGTGATTCTCAAATCACAATAGAAAGTGGATTAATTGATTTACTGGAAGCTGATGATGTAATTTTGGCAGATAAAGGCTTTCCAGAAATCAAAAGCAAAATAGATGAAAGTGGGAAAAGAATTACTTTAGTCATGCCTCCATTCTTGAGAGATGGTGAGTTTTCAAAGGAAGAATGTGAACGAACATACAGCGTGGCAAATGTTAGAATCCACATAGAAAGGATTATGCAACGAATCAAGTTATATAATATTCTGAACAAAATACCTTCTCATTTATTTGATAAAATAGATGATATTATACACATTTGTTGTATCCTTGTAAATTTGCAGAAGCCAATTATAGCAGTTGAAGATAGTAATGTGTATAGATAATGTATGTATATAAAATTGTATATATATAAATGTAATTGTATATAAAATTGTATATATAAATGTAATTGTATACATAAAAGTAATTGCATATGTATGTAAATAAAAATGCATTTTTCAAATAAAATATAGATTTCTTTATTTAATTTTTCAAATTAAATTAACAATATTTTCACCAGTAAATGACTTTTTTTTTAACACAGTTTTATCACCATTATTAACAAGACCTTCTAGAAAGAGTGTCTTATAAAAATGTTCACATTTGGGAATAACATATTTTAAAAATTTGTCATCTCGATGAACATCTATTAAAATACTTCCAAGAGGAGAATATATAAACAAATCACAGCTTGTCATCCCTGTCAAATACATCTGCACTTGACACTGAGTATAATATTTTGATGTAACTCGTAGTTCTACTGTATCACCATTTAGTTGTAAATACCCAACATTGCACTTATTGTTTTTAAAATCTACAATTTCTTTATCCGCACATGTACTAGGACACTTAATTTCAACTATAGCAACAACTAAATCATCTTGTACAACAACACCATCAAGACTACAACAAAGCCATGGTTGTTGTTCACTTACAATTACGCCTACACTTATCACAGAACAATTTTTTAATTTTTGGTACTCATCAATAGCCACGTTTTCATTCTCTAGTCCATACATCACAGATGCAGTACATAAACTTTTTTTATTTATAAAACTTACTACTAGATCTTCATCAGTATAATTTTTTTTTCTCTTGGATTTAATGTCATGAACTCTTGTGCTCGCTGAAATTCTGTTTTGTCTGGATTCATGCCACAATTGACTTTTAGATTGCAGTATGGTCTTTTTTGATAATTCAACTATCTGTGTTTTATCAATATTTACAAATTTGTCATAAAACTCAATAAGTCTTGTTGGCATTAATTTGAAGTTACAATAATCACATTTTTCACAATTGTATACTTCTTGGTAAACTTGTGAATTCATTAAAAAAAATTCAACGCAACCTTCATTCTGTTCTTCCATCCTCTTCTGATCTTTGAGAGTTGATATTTCAATTGAATTATCAAACAATTTGTCGACCAAGGATTTGATAAAAAATTTGCATTTGTCTTTTTTTTCAAAATCTAAAGCAACTTTCCAAATACTTTCGGACGTTTTTAAATCCTCAGCAGTCATGTTGTAAACGGAAGGAGAAGTTTCGTTTTCTTTTGGAGGAAACATTTCCTTGAAACTTTTCGATTTGCGATACTTTTCTGATCCAAGATTTCTTACAGACGGTTTACCCCATGACTGTTCGAAGCTGGTTTTTGTGAAACTTTCGCTATTATTGATATAATATATCAATGCCGCTACATGTTTACATTTTTCGCTTTTCTTTGCTGTGCATTCACATGAAACGTCGTAGACTTTGCGGGAACTATCAATCTGAAAAAAATATTTTCATTCAATTTTTTAATTTTTAATATTACTGTATATTGCATTTATTTATAGTACATAGGTATAGTGCAACTCACCTGCAATTCAACCTTGTATGGCAACAATCCGGTGGAAGTTTGACGGATCACTCGGGCCTCGATCTTGTAACTCGTACCACCTAACCGATACTCTTTAACATACTTGACATGTCCACTTTCGACTAATAATTTCCCCTTTTTGGGGGCCTGAGGATAAAACTCGATAGCATGATCGATTTTCTCGAACCCTGTCTCAATAATTATGTCCATTTTCACCCAATAATATATGTCAAAGTAATGAAATTTATAAAAAAGAACTGTTATCGCTATGTAAATGTATGCTAAACATAGCCTGCTTTGGGCGGAGAAATGACACATTTCGGCTACTAGGTGGCGCGACATGTCGTGCACCCAGCCTATA
>CACVKI010145734.1:0-14264 GCA_902732785.1 Trichogramma evanescens
CAGTTTTATATGTATATAAAACTGTGTACAAAATGTATACAAAATGTTTGTGTGGCATACGCACGACCCGAGAGTACGCAAATATAAATACCCCAAAACTGCTTACATTCCCCCACTTGCTTATAATAAGGAAATGTTGACAATTTACACCGCCAGGTAGCGATACATAAACCTATACTAAAATTAGGCGAGTATTTGCCATATATCAAGCCTGAGTATCGCAGCAATTCAGTGAAGACTGTGGTATACATCGTACACTGGATACGTAATACTGTACTCTTCACGCCTTTGATAATAAAAAATAATACCCTTTGCCACTGTTTTGACGAGAGTCTCATAGAAAGTCATAAAAAATCACTTTTTGTCAATTTTACATAGGGCTAAAATCGAACTAACTACACGACTCCGAATTACAATATGGTAAGACCAGTCGATAGACATATCCACTACTTTTCTGTATTTTTGTTTTCTTACTGTAATTAGCTTGATTCGAATTGATTTGCTTATAACGAGGAAACGTTGACCATTTATCTATTTCTTAATAACATTTTAATAAAATCTCTCGAAACAATAATAATACCAAGACGACTTGAAGATGGACTGACTTATACATATTCGCAGTGACAAACAGACGAAAGCGATACTCAAGCTTAATGTATGGCAACAACTCGCCCAATTTTAGGACGGATTTATCTATTGCTTTCTCGTGGTATAAATTGTTGTCATTTCTTTATCATGACTGAGTGTGTGCTGATGTAACAGGTATAATGCACTCACACACAACACTTGTTCAGCTGTAACAAATGTCTATATATCCACGTGTGCTATGTGGCTCAGCAGCGATTCGAGCCGTTTCGAGCTCATTGACGTAAGCGTGCGAGAGCGAGAGAAGAGAGAAAAATGTCTGATTTACAAAATGGAGAAATAGAAATACGAGGCTTAGCAGAGCTCGGCCTCGGGCGTCTGCGCGCGCAAATTTACCGCTACACACATGCACACACATACACACACGGCAGAGTCGTCGTCGAGATGACCCAGTTAGAGGCTCCTCCTTGCCCGCGCCGCACTTGCTCGACGGCGGAGAGAGAGAGAGAGAGAGGTGGTGGCATCCCGCGATGCACACGTATATACCTATATCGTATACACAGTCAGCTGCGCAGCGGCGGCGTCTCCTGCGCGCGCTTTTCTCGATCGGAAAAGCCAATCGACCCGGCCCCCTCTCCCACCTTCATCGTGCTCCTATCCAGGCGAAACTTGGCGCGCGCCCGAAGAAGTGTACACGCCTCCTTGGCTCCCCCGAGCGCGCCAAATCGTAACACACAAACACATGCACATAAATTTTATATATTCGACGTTCGACAGCTACCGACTCTCGACTGCGCGCATGATATTCATATACGTAACATGCATCGCCGTATTACATGCACTCATATAGTGCTGCTGCACATGGACGCGATCTCTTTGCGCGGCTTTACTATTTCACATTGTGTCGTCGAGTCTTGTGTTGTGCAGCACAGTCTCGGGGGAAAAATTTCAGCAACGAGGCTGTGCAAGAAATCCCAGGCATCCATCATAGCGCGAAATTTTCCCGCGCACTATAATGTCGGCCGACGAGCATCGTATACGGCGATCGCAATTAAAAAGCGCTGGCGGCTCCGTTTCGCGTCCACTCTAGGCTGAATTTGCCACGCGCGCGTTATATGGCGCGAGCGTCCGAGGCGCGTTTTACACGTGTAGCTTGCACGTATAATATATATTAAAGGCACAAAACGCTCCTATGTGTGTGTGTATAATACGTACCATACGCGCATTAGAAAGACGCTCTTGCACTGGATATGAGAAGGTTGCAAGTACACGGCGCAATATAAAAGCACGTCCTGTATGTGTATGTGTGTGTGTGGCTAGCGTAGCTATCTATGATGGGAACGGACCCGCTCGTGGGAAATGGTTGGGCAAGCGCATCTCTTTCTCTCTCTCTCTCTCTCTTTCTGCTTTATACGCCGCTAAAGAGCGCGTCATTAGGGTTAAGTGTCTGGCATGATGCCCCATTGCCTTGGCTACGGCGTCTCTTTTTTCGCTGTAGTATGTATATTGTCTAGGCATCTCTCTTGATTAGGCAGCAGCAGCAGCGGCGGCGGCTGCATTAGCATCTGCGCGCGAGTGTAAGAGGGCATGGTGCTCCGATTGCAAAGTCGCGCGGATCAGTCACTATATTTAGGTTCGACGTGTCAGCCCTCTGTATGGTTTTCGATGTTTTTCTCGTCAATTTGGTTTTCCCGCTGCTATATAATGCATATTATAAAACGGAGGGGACGACGCGTGCGCGCGATATTTTGAAATTGAATATGAAGCAATTCTCCGCTGCCACCGCCGCGAGCTCGACGAGTGCATTTATCGCCATTAAATTTATGCAAAAATATTCTTTATTGCTTTATGATATATATACGTATAAAAACGTAGCAGCGGCGTATACGTGTGGCACGAGCCGAGTAAAAGAGATGTATTTGCGGTGCAGCGCGCAGGCTTATGTGTATATCGGCGCATTCGCAATCAACAATTACCTTATATCTCGCGAGCTCCGCGAGAGAGAGAAACGTGCCCGGAGATCGGGACCCGCGCGCAGGCGGGGGAAGGATAGGAAAAAAAATATACAGCTCCAGCCTCCAAACACTCCTTTATCGATGTAAATAATCTATGGCTTAAATCGCCCTAAATCAATATCTTGAAATCTTAGATGCAAAAAAGGCGCGCGCGCGCCGAGAGAAAGAGAGAGAGAGAAAAAGAAAGAAAGAAAGAAACTCCAGTACTTATATATCCATGATTGTGCTGCAATATAAATGTAACGCTGTAAAAAATGCCCAGTGTGTACCATTAAAAAGCAGAAAACAACGCGCGGGTCTCGTTTTTTTTATGCATAAATCTTAATCTATGCAGTGCCTCAACTTTGCGGCCGAATACTGACAAAATTGTAGTTTTTTCGGCTTCGAGTTGAAAAACTTCGATCGTGGCACAATCCCCGTTTGTGTATATCGTAATAGCCACTCGTTTAGGCCGTCGATCAACGAACTCATTTTGGTATTCATTTTATTCAATGACAAAACTACCTGCCGACCTCGATTACTTTACGTACACTTTTAATGTCGAAAATGTCGAAAATCGAGAGGCGTTTTCCAAAAAACTTCTCGCGGCGCCGCGATCAACGTGCTGGGAAATGGTAGCCCGGAGGCTCGCGCACGCGAGCCATTAACGTACCTATATTAGCCTATATGAGCGCGAGCAACCGATATACGTTCGATGCGCGATGGTCGCACGTGATCGCGGCTCGAGCTGCACGAAAGTAAAGTGTATATCATTATAACTACACCAGCTCGTTCGTTATCATCGGGTCTTATCGTCATATAGGGCTGCGGTGGCGCACTACTACTCGATCTTCGCGCGCGCCCGGAGAGATGCGTCACGTCGCGCGAGGCAAAAGTCTATAGCTCTATGTGCCGCGCGCGCACACGTCTATATTAGAATCTTCGCGTCTTTTGTCCGTATCGAGCTCGAAATGGAGCCAGCTCGGCGAGTCTATGGCCTCCAGCAAAGATGATAATATAATTACACGTATAGCGTCGAAACGCTCGCGATGCATACGTATACGAGGGAAAAGCTTGGGATGATCCGTGCATCATCGTTTTCTTCTCCAGCTCATTAGCCATGCGCTCGAACTACGAGCTGCTGCGCTTCACGTGTGCGGTCGTTACACTTATATGTATACGTATTCGAGTCGAGCTCGGCTCTCTGATGAGCTATATCATCTTTGCCACACTTAACCCAGTTACACGCACATAATACACATGAGCAATGAAAAGCGCAAGCTAGGACTCACGTGTAGTTTTTTTTTCACTCGTTTTTGTGCAAAACTTTTATCGCATATAGTTAAGTCATTAGTTAAGCTGTAATTTTTCAGGATCAATAACGATCTTCAGAGTTTTTAGTCAAATATTTTGGTAATACTAAAACGATCATATTTACCTCCGAGTGCCATGTGATGTGTAACGAGTGCGATCATAATATCAAACAAAACTTTGTAAACACACTGCGGACTATATTTTCACGCAGAAGGTAAGAGTTTCTCTCGAGACTCGATCGGTATACGAAAAGAAAATATAAATATACAGCAGACCACAAAACCATATAAACGCGTACGCTTAGCTCTTGCGCTGATAAATCGCATAAATCCCTCTTTTCTTTCGCGCAGCTTTTACAATCGGTTGCTTTTTACTGAATTGCGTGAATTACCGCGTACGTGCATATATATATTGCATGCGCACATACAGATGTGTATGCAAACGAGATCTCGCTGGACGATAAGCCCGAGAAAGTTTGCAAATCGAATCGGCATAAAGCCTTTATAAAAGCTGTCGATTAAAAGAAGATAACAGGTGCGCGCAGTCAATATACCCTTTTGTGCATGTATGTGTGTGTGTGTGTGTGCGAGTATCGTCTACGTATACACGTTGTTTGCTTATTTGTACAGATATCCATATATGCTTGTTTACAAATGCAGGCGCGCGTCGATCGTCTTTTATTCGCTGCGGCGCACACGTATTGACATTTTCTCGCGATTTTTCGATTTATTTATCAAGATTAGGTATTTCACGGAACTTTGGTGCATATATGCATCTTATAAGCGCGCAGGCGCGCAATGGCTAATAGCCGAATTATGTATTACGCTAGATATAGGAGCTGCATAAAAGATAAACGACTTGCAGGGGTATACGTAGGTAAATTCGTATATTAAATTGTAGTTCACTCTTAGAAGCCGCTCTCTCTCGAGTAGTGCATGTAAACGTCGTGTGTAATTATTCGCGATTATCAGCATTGTAAAAAGATGTAAAAGCTAAGCTTCAAAACTACGGTGTTTATCCTGCCGCGCGAGCACGAGTCGTGACCGCGTAAAGGGTGAGCGCGTTAAAGAAATCGGTAGGCGAAAAAAAAGCTTCTTTATACAGCATATATATATTTATATATTTACGGGGTAAGGCATGCAAATTGCATATATAAAACGGCGCGTTTGCCACGGCGCAAATGACTTTATGCGCTATTTACATTAATTGCCAGGTGCCGCTTGGCGGCTGCGCGCAGCGACTCTGCCCTTTGAGATATGTGTGCGGTGGCGGCCGCAGCAACAGCAGCAGCAGCATCGCCTGTGTCTACACGCGAATAAAATGCTTAGAGACCGAAATAGGTTTCTCACGACGTATACTGGGCTAGCTTATAACTTTTGCCGTACACACCGGGAGTGAAGATTATTTTGCTCTTATCTGCGCTGCTGCGATGCGCGGCACACACACACGCGCATTATGCACGTATCGTGTATTTAATGTTTATAACCGGTGGCAACGAATTTACGGTTCGTATACGCGTGATTATTAGAGTCCGAGTGTGTTTTATTCTTTTCAATAAAAATCAGCCTTATAAATTATTGTGAACACATCGAATATTGATTGGGTATGGAGTTTTCTCTTCCTTTGTGATTTTAAAGATTAAAAATAATACAATACGCGCGTGCGCTCGAGCATGGAAAAACGCGCCGTACGACGTTTCTCGGCTGGATACGGCTGGTACCGTCGCGTGTGTATACACGTGGAAGTATAAGTTTCCACAATCCTTTCAAAACATCAAAGCTATTTATCTCGTGAAGCGCGTTGAGCAGCGAAAAATCAGCAAAGTGTTATGTGTCAAGATATATATACACAAACTCTACATATATATATTCGCCGTCTGAAATCTTTCGTTTGCCTCGCGCTCGCGCACGGTATACAGACTTGTTTGTGGTACAGGCAAACAAAAAGACAGAAAAAAAGCACCTCGCTCGCGCGACGATCTCATCTAAATCCACATTCTGCATGAGATGGCGAACTGCAGCACAGGCGCATATACATACACGCCTTCTTCGTGTATATATGTGTGTGACGAGTGTGAGTGTGTGAATGCATGTCTGTGAGTGCACTATGTGCACCACATGTTGAATAATGCATAAGCACGTATACACGCGCAAAAACCTATATATATGTACGAGGTGAGTCGCGCTGCAGCGCAGCAACAGCGACGCGTATTTTCATAAAAGAGAGGAAGACTCCTCCGTCTCGTAGACCTTATAGTCGCGAAGAGTTGGATGAGAGAGAAGAAGAGAGAAAAAAAAACTCACGAGAAAAAGAAGTCGAGCCATACACATAACCGTGTGCAAGTTACTTCGTCGATTTGGAGATTTTGCTGAGAAAACGTGTAATACCTACTGCTACGACTACTACTGCTACTCGGAAGGGATACATCCTACTATGCTGCATACTATCCCATACAAGTACAAACGAATGAATAGAAAAGTCGCGAAATCCTCCGAGTGTCTGTTGCTGTTGCTGCTGCTGCATGTGTGCATCGTTCGGACTCGTGGTGACAATGGAGCTTTTTTATTTCTTATCTCGCATTATATGCACTCTCTGGGACTTAGGCGGACAACAACGTCCACTGCTGCTTCGCCTCGCCAAGGCAATAGTATTTTGTCATTGTTGATAAAAATTTTCTTATATTCCCAGGGGCCGTTTAAAAAAAAACGCGCGTGTGTTCGCTTTCAACGTCAAAACGAGCTTCGCTCTTGCCAATACGCAGTGTTGCGCGGTACGCGCGCGGCTGTAAACTTGAAATTATCGAGCCCGCGAGCTTGAGTTTTTCTCCGTTGAGAAAAAATTTACTTACAAAGCGCCCGTAAGTTATGAACTGTGTTTTTCGAAATGACGATCGTCGAGCCGGAGCACATCCGAATGATTCGCTGTATAGATCGAGCACGAGCAAATCGATCTCTCAATCGTTCTTTTTTTTCTCAGTTCTTTCGATTCTCGCGGATGTATACCTACTTTGCGATGTAGCAGAGGATGTATGAAAAAATAGCTTGCCCCACACATAAACAGGAGCAAAAGATTTAGAGTCCCGCGTAAAAAAATTTTGTCAGTAAAAAAGATTTTAAAACTTGATGTTTCAATATGTTTTGAAAAGTTCAGAAATGGGAATTGCAACGTCGCAATCACTTACATTTTAAAAACATTTCCGAACATTTTTTTAAATTTTCTAAACTTTTCCTAAGTTTCTAAAAAATTAAAAAAATTTCAATAATAAATTGGATTTTTATTCAGTCTCCATAAAATTAGTTGGAATTATAACATATTTGTTACCCGCAACTTCATAAAAAAATATTTGTTATATTGCAGCAAGCGACGATTTTTCCAAGCGAAATTTTCAAAATAGAGAAAAAGCTTTTAAATTTTAAAAAATGTTCGAAAATGTTTTTAAAATGTAAGTGATTGCGACGTTGCAATTCCCATTTCTGAACTTTTCAAAACATCAAGTTTTAAAATCTTTTTTACTAACAAAATTTTTTTACGCGGGGTACGTACATACACATTCGTATAAGTCGCTCGGCGTACTTGCAGAAGCTCTCGCGATTTTGGTTCCCACACACACGGTCGAGCAACAGAGCGAAAGAGAAAGAGAGAGAGAGAGAACACATTTCGTGAGCAATACTTGCCTATATAGCGCCGAGACATTGGCTCGTTAAGCTTCGCGCGTCTCGAGCGTCGGTTCCTAACGGTCGGTCGCGCGGCGCGCAGCTTCCGAGCTCTATCCCTGGCTATATCGTGTGCCCCCACGTGCACTCTGGTGTGTGTGTATATGTAAGCACTTATACGTGTATACATCCGTGTATATATTATAAAACGTATATTACAACAGGTACCTGCGCTATTTACGAGCCGAGCTGCATCTGAAATGATCGAGGAAGCAGCTGAAATATATAATGACATTTCCATTTGAGAGATCACGTTAGATCTATATGGTACCCCTTGACTCGAGAAAATCAAATCGCGAGCGACGCGGCGAGGAGTGTGCGCAGTGCGGTGCAGTGGTGCACCTGTGCGCGGCGTGGCACGAATCGAGCATATGTATACCGTATTTATCTATATACGTGAAACGTGAAAGGACAGTCGTCGTCGTCGTCGTCGAGCTGATCGTTGAATCACGTCGATATCATAAGTCGTGGCACTATATATAACCATACGTACACTTCAAAGTCCTGCCAGACGCGAATTGTCAATGTCAAATTTGAGTTATTAAATGCGAGCGCGAGCGGAGCTTTTGCGAAACACAATAACGCGTATACAATATAGGCGCGCAGTCGTATACACCGCTTATATATTGGAAAAGACATTGGGTAATTCTCGTGCCCCCTTCATTATCATAAGCAAATTTAACTATTGCGTGCCTCCGCGTGCGCGCGGACTTTTGCGTAATGTACTCGCCGGTAGCACTGGCACATAATACTCTATAATGTACTATATGTGTATAAGTGTACGATCTAATGCGATATACTCGTGACTTTTTTTTGTTGCAGGTGAGTCGTTAATATGCTCGTACGCTCTATGTCTCTGCCGTGTACGTATACTCGCATATATATATAAAGGCAGCAGCCGCTAACCATTCTCAAGTGCAGGTAGAGTATTTCAATGCAACACGACTAATTACCTACGTTGTCCTCGTTTGGCTGTACGTATAGATATATTTATTTTATATACATGAACGAGCATTGCGGCAGCTTGGACGTATCACGAACCTTAGGAGGAGGAAACATGAAGAAGGACATTTTCGACGCTCACGTGCCGATGTGGCCGTTCCTTCGGCAGAGTTGAGCGATCGCGTTTAGAAAAATCGTGATCGGAATCGCGCGAGCAGATTATCGTTTCGCGTCATACAAATGTGACGGTTTTACACATTATAAAAACAAAAACCGCCCACGTATTATTACAACGTGGTGTGCTGGGTTTAACGTGGGAACGTCGCATAAATCAAGTCCCGATAGAGCAGAGCCCATCGCGCTCGAGCCTGCAACAACCGTGCGCGTCCCGGGGCTAGAATCCTCTTTCGCAAGGCTGCGCGCATCCAACTGACACGTCTTCTCTGAGGTGCAGGCTACTCGCGGATCGCGGCGCGATCGCTGTGGGCCTCGCGCCGCTCGCGATGGGCGAGGTTCGTCGCTAGGGGTCGTCTTGTATTATGTGCACTGCAAGTGTGTGCTTGAAAGTTTAAAAATGTTGAATATTTTATGGTTAGTTTTTGGTCGACGAGAGAGTTTCATTGGCATTACAGGGTTATTAGAATAGGTAATATACAAACTGAAAGTGTAATGTTTTTTAAGCTATTTATGGACATATTAAATGGTCCACCTTTTTTCCGCCACTAGTTATTGATTAGAAAAATGTGAAGAAACTACTAATTCAAAAAATGTTATATTTACATTTATTTTATTATGAGGTTCTTATGAGTCCTTGAGTTTTACTTTGTACAATTGTACCATACAATGATCTCGGTATAAATTCGCTGCAATTATAATGTGCGAATTAATCGCATCGTGGCTCGCATAATAATGCATTTCAAAGAAGAAAAAAAATTTACCCTCGTGATAGCACCTAGTAACACTATTTTGGCCCATCGAGTTTCGTGTTTAACATAATACCAATTCGGTAACAAAATAATATCAAGCTTCGGTCAACACAATTCAAAAGTTCGTATCTCGTTTTGTGTTTGGCGATACGTGTTTACATTATTGCTGAAGCGCTTGAACTGATTCGTCTCAAGGCAGTTTAAGGCGTTCGGTTTAGTGTACACGTTACGAAGCCGCACAGTAGTCGCAGAAATATCGGATCGACTACTAGCAAGTGATTTTCGCCAAAAAAGTAAAATATATTTCATATTATAAACAATTGCGTTTGTGCACGAGAGCGCAGAATAATGTCTTCGTCCGACGACGATTCCGATTGGTTGCAAGAAACAGAAGACACTGAGGGCGAAGCTTTGGTAGGATACTCTTATATAGATTCCGACGACGATTCCGATTGGTTGCACGAAACAGAAGACACTGAGGGCGAAGCTTTAGTAGGATACTCTTATGTAGATTCTGATGAAGATTCTGATGATTCCGAAGATGAATCTGATGAAGATTCCAAATATGATTCTGATGAAGATTCCGAAGATGAATCCGGAGATGATTCTGATGATGATTCTGATGAAGATTCCGAAGATGATTCTGATGAAGATTCCGAAGATGAATCCGGAGAAGATTCCGAAGATGAATCCGGAGAAGATTCTGATAAAGATTCCGAAGATGAATCCGGAGAAGATTCTGATAAAGATTCCGAAGATGAATCCGGAGAAGATTCTGATGACGATTCTGAAGAAGAATCCAGAGAAGATTCTGATGATGATTCCAAAGGGTGATGTAATTTTGCATATTTGTAACATCATTAATAGATAAATATAATGATGAATTCAACTTCAATACCACTAAAAGAATAAATAAAAATTACTTTCGATTTTTACATTCAAAGGCACATAATCATCAATAAAAAGAAATAAAGCTCAATTTTTTATGATTTTTCACGGTACCTTAGCCTAAATGTACTCTTTTTAGATCGCAAATCTCATTATAATTCCATTTTTTGTGTTTATAATTGTGTGTGAGTATGCGCGTGTGCGTGATTATGTTCTGTACTTATGATCAAAGCTCGATGGATTATACACTTTCGCAATCGATGTTCATTATGCAGACCAGCATCATTCGCGCAGCTCGCGATCGCGAATCGATCGCAAATATACTTTGACATTGCTGCGTGTATTAGACCTTTTTCTGATTTCGCCTAGAATTTTTGCCTTGTTCCAAGTTAATTTCCAGCCAGGTTCGAGTTGCCAATCGATTCGATACTTTGTGCGTATGCATCTAAGCTCAACGCGAATGAAATATTAATTTATAAACGTGTACTGCTGCTGCTGCTGCTGCCGATGTCTGATCTACGTATAAAAGTACATGTGTGCGCGTGGCATTATATTATACATACGTAACGTCCAATTTCGACTGGGATAACGAGCGTTTCGCATGCAAAAAACAGCGCAGCACGCGGCCGAGCACATTCGCGGACTCTCGCGCCCGTTTGTCTGATCCATATAGGTATGGAGCGATCCGCAGAAGAGAGAGAGAAAGAAAACACCCTCCGATTTGTGCGATGTTCGCGAAACGCGCGCGCCGATATATCCATAAAGGTGCATGTGCTGCTGCTGCTGCTGCTGCTGCTATATATAAACCGCGCAGTCGCTCTATTCTCGATAGCGATCGCCAGCGATATATATATAGGTACACCACGCCGTTTACTTTTTATCATTATTATATACAATTTTCCTCGCAACACCTATTATCGAAATGATTTTCGCATACGTGTACTTGTGCGTGTGTACATCGCGTTCGGTTTAGATCCCGCGCACTGAATGGGGTAATAAATCGTCTTTTTGTCGATGGGCTCACACACACACACACATATACACAAACTTGAGGCATTTAAAACGCACTCAATTGTACGTTGTTACACGTATGTGCATGGCACGCGCGCGCACACACACACACACATAAAACACGCGATGCGCGCAATACGAAAATTTTGCGAAAAATACAAATTCGAATTCATCGACTATTATCGGAGGCCTTGTCATGTAACACGCGTGTATATACGATTTTTCGTTCCCGGATTACGATCGCGGCACACCGTGAATTGGCATAGAGGGGCTTTATACACACATATAAGAAGCGGCTCGAGCTCAAAATCGATCGTGTCGAGCGATTACTATACGTAGAGGCGGATCCAGTACGAGCGAGAGAAAATCTATTGCGACCTGCTTGTGCGGAGCTGGGGCATCAATAATCTCCTGCCATTTTTTTTCTTGTACACGCTGTACCTTTACAAACACCATAAACGTTCGATAATTGTATGTACTTGGCATTTTAAGGTCGATACTTTTCGACGAGAGGGAGAGAAAAAATTTGGTCGACATAATAAGCTTATTCATTTAGCATAAGTAAGTTTTTGAAAGATAATTTCATCGAATTTTACCTTTCTTCTGCGTTGGGTTTGCATTGAAAATTAGTTAACGATCCTCGGTGCATCGCGCGCGATATTTACATATCTATTGCTCTAAGCAAGTCGTCGCTCGCTTACTCGCGCTTAGTCGTAAAAATCGCGAGCCATCGCGCGTACAACAGAATTATCCTCCTATATTCATAAGCTCGAAGTCGACACAAAGGAAACTTATTTGCTTTTTCGAAACGGAAAATGTCAGCGGATGATCGTCGTCAATGCTTTATTCAATATAAGCTAAAATTACAAAGCTGCTGAGAAATTAGCCAGTGTTCGTTTTACCGCGCGCACAAGTGTGTGTAGTGTACACGCGTGTGTGTTTTGTGACAACGATAGTCTCGACTTATCTTTTCATTTAGGATAACTCGGAACAAAGTTTTCACATGTACGTACATCTCCTTGCGCGCGTTTTTGTTATTGTTGTTCTTCTTCTTCTTCTGCGTCGGTGCATTTGCAAAATGAGCTCGTCCGAGATTAAGTTTGAAAACGCTCGTGTACGCGCGTTGTACGTCGTATTATATACGAGTCATAACTGTGGTAGGTCGACGCGACGAGACTATCTCGCGTCGCTCGGCTGCTTCACGGGTTCAAGGCGCATAAAGTATCTTCGCAGCGAGTTTTTGTCGAGATTTATCCTTTTGATACACAAAAGCTCGCGAGCCATAGCTGGGTAGAGAATTCGCTGAGCGCTAATTTTCGCCTGCGCCTGCGTATATATCTTTGATTAACGCTCGTGCGTAAATAAAGACACGTCGAAAAAAAAAAAATTCGTGGCGCGTCGATAATAAATATATAAACATATCGGGGGGCGATCAATTAATCCGGTGCTGCGCGCGAGTCTTGTTTCTCTCGATACACGCGGCGCTGCATAAAGAAGCTGCTGAGCTGCTCTCTCGAGCTCTCCTCGCATCGAGCCGCAGCGAGCGTAAGTCCAGAAGGCAAGTGCGCGCGGTTATATACCTATAACTGGCGCCCAGGCGATCTCGCGCTCCAGGCTTCTCATTCATCTTTTTTCGCTCGATAAACTCTCTCTCTCTCTCTCTCTCTCTCTCTCTCACTCTTTCTCTAGCTTCACATGCGCTCTTTGAAGCGGCGGCTGTTGAGCTACAGTGCACTGCGCGCGCGGCATGAACAGCAGCATACAGCGAGAGAGAAGAAAATGTGTGTATGCGTGTACGTCGGTAGCTGCCCGCCGAGCGCTTATGCCAACAACTTATCTCGTAATATGTGTTACAGATAGGCCTTGTGCACACACACACACACGCACGCACAGAATGTATACTTATAATCTTGAAAATGGCAATAAGTATTGTAAACGTATAGCGTACTTTTCTTCTATGCCTCTACTGTATAGGAATTATCGAGGGATCGTTTAATTGCAGAGACACGCGGCGTGAGCTCGTATACAGCAGTTTTGGTAAAAGTATAAAAATTGCGATACACATACGCACTCTGCGTTATAAAATAGCTGAATTATATCATTCCATTGGAGCGCGAAATGCATAAACATGCATATCGTCTCACAAATCTCAAGCTATCGGGGAATTTCTCTCTCTCTCCTTTTTTCTTTTCTCAGCTAGTAAAAACCTCATCGTTTGTAAGCTTTTATTTATTGCCGTCATTGTTCAGCCATTACTTACAACACCTCGTCGAGAACAGCAGCCGCTGCCGTTGTATCGGCAGCATATTATATACGTATATCTTACGTGCATCATTTCCAATAGATCTCCGACGCGTAGCTCCGGATTCGAGTTTCGAGCGATTTCGCGGCTGCAACCTCCTGCTGCATATGTACAGAGGCGCACCAAAAACGCACAATGATAATTAGGCTCTCATTTGCAAAAAGGAGTTGCGCCGCATACACATACCTGACAGTTTTCTCAGATGCACGCGCACAGTTTATAATTAGTCCAGTCAAATTAGTTTTGAAAGTGAAAAAATTCGCAACCGCAGTTTGACACCGGGAAAAGTTAGTGTTAGATGGTAGGAATGAAGTAGTGTAAAATGCAACTATGCAGCTGATTGGAATTTAAACAATTGGGCCCCTCGAAGATGCCCAAAAATCGTTTTTCGGCTGTAGTTTTTGAACCATAAACTTTACGAAAAAAAGTTTCAAATAAAAAATGTAGGTCTTTTCAAGACCTACAATTTGCCGTAAGCTAAGTTGAAATCGGTCCATTTGTTTATCCGCTAGGTCCAAAAAACCTTCAAATATGACCGTTTTTTCAATTGTTTATAACTTTGCAATAAATAAAGCTAGGGCAATGAAAC
>CACVKI010145735.1:1933-20029 GCA_902732785.1 Trichogramma evanescens
TCTCTCTCTCTCTCTCTCTCTCTCTCTCTCTCTCTCTCTCTCTCTCTCTCTCTCTCTCTCTCTCTCTCTCTCTCTCTCTCTCTCTCTCTCACTGCAACCGCTTCAACTCCCAAGTATTATGGGTGGTAGCGATGTAGAATCATCGCGTAACGGAGCATAATTACATGCCCTTTTACCCACGAACCTAAACAAACAAACCTAATACTCGAGTTATAATATATGCCCCGCTACGTACCGAACTGTGTTTACTAAAGTGTAATTCGACCGCACGCGTGTAGCGCATGTTTGCAGTATTACGTTTGACCGAAGCTATAAATTATTTAATCTTTTGTTTCAATTTTGTGCATTTTATGTCAATGAAGAATAATGCAAATGACTCATGAGTGACAGAGGCCTCTCTTTTTTATCAAACATCAACTAGAAATGGCACACACGTACGCGGACACAGTCCGATGCCTACAGCACACAATCGGTTTCCACTGCAAAACTTTCAATAGTATCGGCACGACGCTATCGACGACGACGACGACGACGACGACGGTGGCGTTCGATGTTACAATAAAAAAAAAAAGAAAAGAAAAGAAAAAAGAGGAACGCAGTGACATTGTCACTAGCGCACACTGCAGCACATACTATAAGCACCTGCCAGTGCTACCCGTACATACACCACTGCACTGGTGCTGCTCAGCTCAGTGAAACGAATAACCCGTCACGCTTTCACTACTCCAGGCTCACTACTGAGAGATATAGAGAAAGAGAGAGAAAGAGAGGAGAACGAGAAGAAGGAGGAGGCGAAGGAAGTATAACGAAAGCTGCCTTCGTTCGTGTAAAAGCACGGCTAAGACTTTCCGATTTTTCTCTGCACAAGCTTGTGAGTGCGAGCGGTTGTGTGTAAATATATATGTATGTGTGTGCGCGCAAACTATGCTCGTACGTGTTTGTGTATCTTTGTGTATGTGTGCGCGCTCGCTGAATAGGTTAGCTAGCCCCAACGGCATGTGCGCCCTGTGCGTTTATATCGCACGCCACATTCCTGCAAATCCACAAGGGAGGAATGATATATACGCCCTCTCTTCTTTCTAGCGAACGCTACAGGCACATATGTGCCCGCTGCAGCATCGGTTCCGGCAGCAGCTTGTGTGTGTATGTGTGTGCACGTATGTATAGATCAGGCAAGAAGGTAAATATTAGCAGTTGGGGTGCGATGATTTTTCTACGTATATAGGAGCATCGAATAAATACCATTCGTGCTGTTTCGAGCGTGTTCTTGGCTTTGTTTTTCTTCTTCTCGGTGTGTGTGCGCCTCCTCAGGCATACAAGTTTCGCGCGCGTTGACAAGCCGCCCGGGCAAAGTAAAATATGTGGCATGGCGAGCGACGTTTTCTTCCATTTTCAATCTACGATCTCTGCCTCGAGTGGCTGCGCGCGTTTGATATGTGTGCCTCCTTTATCCTTCATACTGCAGAGATTGCTCACAGAATCACTGAAATCTAGATCAATTGGATACATTGCGCATAATTTGGTAGAAAAGTACAGGCTACTTGTTGAAACTTGGACGTTCAGTTTTTCAATTAAAAATACGAATTCTAAAAAGGATGAAAAATTTATAATTACCTAGAGGATTCAAACTTGGCAGAATCATGAATATAAAGTTGAAAAAATGAATTAAACTAGTCATTGTCCTAGTATGGCAGTAATCCTTCATCTTATATTAAATTCAACGACAAATATAACATATTTAATTTGGTGATCACACAATCGAGCTATCACTTTAGTATCATCAACAGATCTAATCAGTAAATAAACTTCATTTCCAATATCATCTGTGTAATTCCATTATGCCCTGTATAGTATGCACATATGTTGCGTGTGCGTAGCAAATTTCGCGCCTGAATAAATGATATTTTCTTTACAATTTTGCCTTAGTTTCATGGACATGCTAGTGACTGTCTGTACTGTAGTACTTTACTGCGCGTAGTCGACAGTAGAACGAGAAAGTATATCACCAAGAAGCCATCACAATTATGGGATCTTCTCGCTGCATTTAGTCACTGATTATTAAGAGCTAAAGTCCTGCAGTAAGCAATTGTTAAAATATTGGTGAATTCGAGTGCATCGTTAGCTTCTCGTTTGCGTATAACCTCAAATACTTTCTCTGTGTATTCTAAAAATACACAGTAAATACTTAATAATTAAGCGAGTGATGGAAAACAAAGGGGATTCAGTTAGGTATAATTATTTTTATATGTATGCCATAATATTTTTGTAAGCAATCGCTTAACCAAACTTGCAAAGTGCAAAAAATATTAATACTTTCGATCCGGTGGACTGTTATGAAGTCAAAAACTTTAAAAAATTTAATTTATATCAATCACCAGTGAGTTTAATGCTCTTAATTATGTTCTATTTTTCCATTATCAAAAACTAATACGCAATTTTAATTTAAGGCAAATCAAGTGAATGAAGTTATGTCGATACAAGAAAAGTTAGATACAAATATAGCCGTCGATTTTGAGTGCAAATATGTTAAACCGGAACTGAAGTCATTAACGAAAACTGTATGCAAAACCGAGTATCAAAGTTGCCTACCTATTATGAAGATAGAAAACAAAATTCTGACAAATTACTTGAATGATAAAGAACTGATAATTTTAATCAAAAAAGGATTCGATTACGATAATTAACGTAAATTTCAAGTAAAAATATGTCAAAAAAGGTATACAAGAGAAGCGAATTTAAATACACATATTATTTCGATAGATGAAGGCAGCCATATAGATGTGATATTTATCAAAAGTCATTTAGTCGCAAGAATAATCTCAAAACTCCCATGAATGTAGTACATGATTGTGAAAAACTTTTCAAATGTGATATTTGCCACAAATCATTTGGACAAAATAGTAATCTTAAAAAACACATAAATGCAGTGCATAATCAGATAAAACCCTTCGAATGTGATACTTGCCACAAATCATTTGGACAAAATAGTAATCTTAAAAGACACATAGATGCAGTTCATGATCACAGAAAACCCTTCGAATGTGATATTTGCCACAAATCATTTGGATTCCAGTGGCATCTTCAAAGGCACATAATGACAGTTCATGATCGCAGAAAACCCTTCGAATGTGAAATTTGTCACAAATCATTTGGAGAAAATGGTCTTCTCAAAATACACATAGATGCAGTGCATTATCAAAGCAAACTCTTTCAGTGTGATATTTATCACAAATTATTTTGATTAAAATGTACCCTTGGACGTCACAAAAAGGCAGTACATCAAAGCAGCAAACCTTTTGAATGTTATATTTGCCAAAAATCATTTGGATACCAGAATAGCTTAAAAAGGCACATGAATGTACTACATAATCAGTGCAAACTTTAGGAGTGTGAGATTATTCTGGAGACATTTGGACATAATGAAGCATTCTACAAGATGAGTACCTTATTTAATTTATGAAATTCTCTGATAAATTTGCTTTAATTTTTCGAAAGAGAATAAAACATTTTAACTCATAATTAATTTTGTCATGATTTAGGAAATTTTTTTTTTACCTTTCTTACATAAACTATAATATAAACAATACTTTTCAATGACCATTGATATGAAAAAACCATTTTTAAGAAGTAAAACTCATTCGTAAACTACGCACGCAGATCCCTTCAACCGATTCTTGCAAAAAAGTTAAAAGTTCGACATTCCTTAGCTGCATATAAATTTATAAATTACATCTTATTGGCGATGAGAACGTTTCAGGTTTGCGAGCGTGTCCACATGCGCACGATCAAGCGATGGAAGTTAGACGAATCGCCCGCTCCTCTGTCCAGGCAGCAGTGGCGACTCTAAGTAGATGAAGGCGCTGCAGCGCGAGTACTTTGAATGCGCCCGATGCTAGCGCAACCACTCGAATTCCGACAACCATATACACAGACGTGGACGCGCGGGGTATTAAAAAGTTTGTGAAGTTGTAAATATTAAAACAAGCTATAAAAGAGAAAGAATCCGGCACAGATGATATTTGACCTACTTTTCTTTACCTCCCAACATCAGAGAATATAACATTTGTGATCTAATAAGTTGGCGCGCAGACTTTGCGGGGCTGCTTTCACTGCAAGAGCAACTTTTTTTTCTCCACCTCTCTCGCCCTCTTTCTTGCTATAACGCCTTGCTCACGTCGACGTTGGTGGCTGCTGCTGATGCTGTACGTCGTCGTCGTCGTCGTCGTATTACACGACGGCTTGACATTTTTTCGACGCCACTCACGTGCACATAACATGATATATTCATTCCTATTCTCTGTCTCTGTTTCTCTCTCTTTTCTTCCTTCTCCCTGCTTACAGACACTACTGCAGCTCGAGATGGATATATCTATATATGCGGAATGTATCCAGAGCTCGAGCGACTGGAACAGTGGAGGACTGTTCTCGTATGTAGAGCAGATTCTCAAAGTCAGAGCTCGTGTTTGAAGAAACTGACGTTGCCGCGCGGAAAACAAAAATGACACTGAAGATTTGCGGAAAGAGAAATCCTTGCGCGGAGGAGGTATTTGTGCGCACTCGCTCCTGACGCACGTATACGCAAACGCGCCATGTAATACTCGTCGGGCGCGGCTCTTTGAATAATTAATGTTTCGTAAAAATCCTGTTCCTAGCTAGCGAGTCAATGATCGACAAAGAGATCCTTTTACTATGCATAGGTATATAATATGTTCTCGCTTGTGTATGTGTGTAAATGCCACGCGGCAAAGAGTATAGGGATCGGACGCGACGACGTCAGAGGTTGTGTGCGAGAATAATGTCCCTTATGCGTACACGCGACAAACTTTCAGCTTGTCCACGGGGATACTCTCCTGCAACTCGGAGGAAACTGGGCTGCATAGACCATACCACACGGCTGGTATTTATATGTATACGAGGCTGCATATATACGTGTGTATTCGAGAACACAATGACCGGGAGGGAAGCAAGTGCGCATGTATACAGCACATACATGATACAAGTCGTTTACATAGGACAGGAAACATACATATATATTATATTCCATCTGATAACTTTTGTCCGACGTGCAATATATTACTTTGCGTTATATAAGAATGATATTTGCCCCGGCCACAATTCCACGAGTCAGTTTCTAAAAACTAAGCTAATTAAAAAGTTGATGTTTTATTCGAGAAATGAGTAAAACCTTCGCTGTCCTCTCTTTATTTTGTGTATAATATGCAAACGTACGTATAACGCAGCGAATGAATAAACACAACGAGCCTGCTTGGTATTCAACACAGTAAAATTGATGCATAATACGCTACGATAATAAGTACCTAATGCATAAAAAGATATACCGAAGATTTTATTGTATCGTAAAATTCGCTCGTTTTCTACGATATTATCGAATTATATACTTATTTACACATTGACCAGTGTACGAGGGAAGTACTCACGTACAAAGCCAATCTAGAAAACGCATTTATATTCACCCGTTACAACTTAGACAATATTAAAAAGAAAAAAAAACTTGAACTATTTACCCAAGGTTTGTAATCCAAAAGGAGACTCGAATTTCCAAGTCATTCCAATAGCAGCAGCAGCGTCGATAACTCAAAATCTTTCGGTGAACTTTTTACGTACGTGTGTGCATTTCTATCCGCGTCTCCCTGGTTCCCTTTCTCTCTCACTCTTTTCCTCTCCGACTATATATATAGCTCTCCCGACGAAGCATGACAACTTTTCCTACTGGATTTTAACATTTCTCTCACTCAACGCGCTTCGAATCGATTCGATTCATTTCTTCTCTTCTAACTTTGTTCCTTTCGAAATTTCATAAAGAAAGTTCGACTTTTTATCGAGCGCGTTTGCGCGAGTCACGCGCAATATATACGTATATCTTTGCGAGGCGGCGCGCGCGCGCGTCGAGAAGTACTCGCGGGCGATGATGGATGCAAATAAAAAAAATTTCGGCTTTGCATTATCTCGAGAGGTAAATTCGTGATCACCGCAGCAGCAGCAGCGGTAGCAGCACTAGAAGCAGTGAGTGGTCGTGCGTGCACGGCTTTAGTGCACATCATGCTCGCGTGACCTCGAAAAAGGCCAGAGAAATAAAGTAAATTTTTCCCATTGGAAAATTGAAAAACGTCAATCGCAGGACGTTGCACGAGCGCGCCGTAACTAACTGCACAAGCGACAGCAGTAGCAGCTCAGCCTGACTGCAGCTGCCGAATGCCGAGCGAACGCGAGAATTCGTTCGCTCGCTCGCCTGTATATAGAGAGCTCCGAGCTTATTTTACACAAGTCAGCAGTGCGCACCAAGTGTGTGTATGTTTGTGTGTGTGTGTGTGTATTCGTGTGTATGTACAGCAAAGCAATAATAAGTTTTGCCATGGAGGACTCGAGGTAAATGCGTCGCGTCCCCCCGAATGGAACTTGCCTGGCCTAGCTCATGTATAAGCAACTCGGCGTTTTCTTCTACTTCTCACTCGAGTCCCTTGAAAAAGCCGTGCGCTTGCAGCAGTAGTATAGCAGTGGCGGCGTTAGCATTACCGGCTTTCAAGCCAAGAGAGAACTTTGCTCTCTCTCTCGCGCTTTCTCCTCACTACTTGTTACTACTGCTGCTACTGCTGCTGCTGCGTTGCACTATATACAAATGCTCCCCCGTATAACTGTTCGAGCCAACTCCTGCGAGCGACGTCGCGACGAAAAGGCAAAAAATCGGCCGCGTAACCTGCGCTAACTAGTTTTCTCTCTCTCTCTCTTTTTCCGCAAGCCAGTGGAAGGACGCGATGACTGCTACTACGACGACGACGACGACGATGCCAGACGCCAATGAGAAAGTTTTTCCTCCCTTATACGCGAGTGGAGCAGTATGCACTCGGGGAGAGCCACTCGCTCGGTGCGACGCACTCGCATATATAATATAGCTTTCTGCCGCATTGATTAGAACGCGAGGGGGTCGGGCGTCCACGAGACTGTATATGATGCTTTATTAGAGTCGGCTTGAATACTCGGAATGCGTGGCGTCGCCGGAGTGCGCGTAACAAGACCGATTCATCTCTAATACAATCAATACGGCAAGTAATTGGTTACGCAACCCATACATATGTCAGAGATATAGATATATTATATATTACATAGAGAATCAGCCGCATGGAAGGGGTTCTCTGCGGTTAATTCTAGTACACTCACACGCACACGCACTTATGTCGGCGCGACACATACGTATATATTTAGTTCTCTAATTGAACGCATAACCACCACACAGGTCTAGGCTGATGCTGCTGCTGCTACTGCTGTGCACTGCCACGAGAGCAGCTCCGACTAGCTGCTCTGTGTGTATGCGTGTGCAGGCTGCAGACGTTCGTAGAGAGAGAGAGAGAGAGAGAGAGTCGAAAGGCAGAAGGGAGGAAGGATAATTAGACACCGCCAGGCGAATTATAGCAGTTTCTGTACATGTGCGCGTACGCACAGGACTCTCGACTGCCTATATCTATGGCTTGAGCCTTCATATACACACGCACACCTATGCACCGTGGTGTACTCCAGAGAGAGGCTTATGTGAAATAGCCGACATAATACGAATTGTGTGTGTGTGTGTGCTTACCTGTGTGTGCGTGCGCGCGCGTGGGTGGTCTGCGATGTTCCTGCGGCTGCCCAGCAGCATATGCACGTCTGCACACATAGATTCATATACATCGTCGCAACCACAACTGCGACCGGTGACCGATACGCTTAGACATACACGAAATCCAAATATGAGCATAATGTGTATTTGTGTTTTTAAAAAATTCAAACTCCGGTTGATGAAAAGAGTTGGTCCACAAGTCCCTGGGCCTATGTAATCAGTACGACGGTATATATACACGGGTATGCAGCTTCATGCAAGCTCACCCTGGCTAATTATCCGCTGCATACTTTCGTTCGGAAAGTCTTTCTCTTTCACGTAATTAGCATATTTTACACGAGCCGCGTGTGCGCGTATAATGCACATAACTAGCCTTGGGTTCCGCTGGCGCGTTGCAGCAGCACCGCGTGTGTAAAGCGGCAAGTGCTGTACGCACTGCATACGCTCGCACACAGACGCACTACAGGGCGCACCAATATTACACGCACACGGACGAGGCGCTCACGAGCCCGGGTAAAAGCTTTTCACCGTATAAACGTATTAACTGTATACGATGTACATCAACTATGTACTTAAGCAGCCGGTGCGTATAAACTCTGACCTCTCACTTTGCGCCGCATACAGCTAAATATATATAGCACGCGTGTTGTAGTAGTAGTAGTGGTATATGCCAGTATATAGACCATGACAGCTAGCCCCCATGGTACTACATCAGTTGACTATATACGGCCGCTTATGTACGAAGTCGTTGTGTCTCGTAATAAAACGAGCTCTGCTGTACGCTGTGCTGCGTGCCGTGGCCCGCAAGTATGATTTTTTATTCGTTCGAGTGGCACATAATTCACGCTACTAAACATCGACGTTATAACCACCACGGCGTGACCTATGCTGGCTTTTAATTGATTGTTCCGCAAAGGAGACTACTTCATCGTTGAGTAGTATACAAGTGTATAGTAGGGTTATAAAAGTATAAACTTATGTATACATCGATGCGCGTTTCGTATAAAGTTGTCGATCCGTGGCCATAGCTTGCAGCTATATAGCAGCAGCAGCAGCCGATCGTAATTTCAGGCCTATATAGAGTTTGAATTAACTTAGCACGAGTTAACTGCGTGAGAGAGTGAGAGAGAAGGCGAGCTCATTATTTTTCCATCATAGCGCCGACCGTCGAAGCTCCACGGCTCGTTTCGGCAATAACCCCTCTTCAACCCTCGTCGACGCACTATATGCACACCCCAACAACGTATGTACACGTGTTATAAGCGTATATATAGCTAGAGTTTGTTTCGATTTACCATTATCTCTTCTCGCGTGGAGACGAAAATTTTCAATATCGCTCGGCGCACATCTACCCACGCGCTCACGAAGCTGCAACATCACCACCACCATGCCATATTCTCAAAGCTTGCAGCGTTGCCGAACTAATAATTGATCGCCAGAGCCATGGCCGCTAATAACATGCGCTCGTGCGCTCATACGTACAGTGTATACAGCAAGCACATGCGGATACACTCACATACTCAAACTGTTGAGTTGTGAGAGCATTCCATCGAGTTTTCCGCAATTATAATGCGTGCACGTGGATCATGGCTAACGCTCGAGCTCGTGTGTATTATGTGTGCGTGCTCGTGTGCGAGTGTGTTAGCGCCATGTATATATAATGTGCAGCCCCAAGCTTTCGAATTTATGGGCGGAGCGAGAGTAGTTCATTCAACAAGCCTACGCCGATGCTCTGTTGCCGCTGCAGTACGCGTTTTCCCACTCGCGCTCACCATCGTGGTGGTGGTGGCGGCGACGGCGGCTGACTATACTCCGATGTTACTACTACTGCTGCTGCTGCTGCTGCTGTTGCTGTACATATATGCACGTGATATGTTTTGTTGCTGTTGCGGCTTGAGAGCTACAAGAGCGAGAGCACTGCCTCCCCATGTATGCATGTATGTATAAATATACAAGCCCTTGTGCTCTCTCCCTCTATCCCTCTCGTAGCTCTGAAAAATATCCTCCCAGCTTCAGAGCAGTTAGCCCCGTGTTGTTGTGTTGTTACTCATGCCCCCGCGTGTATACTCCAATATGTAAAGTTACGTGAGCTTGATCTACGCTGCTGCTACCGCCGACGCCGCCGCTGCCGCTGCCGTTGGATTATGTTGAAGCGCCCATGCGGATCCGCCGCCGCCGTCGCGTATACAAAAGTGTATACACGCGGGGCCGGGTTGCGAAAATTAAATGCTTTTCCCCGTTATTTTTTTCCCTTCGTGCATTTACACGCGAAATCAGCAGCGCAGCATATAACGCAGCCCAGCAGCAATGTCCAACGTCGAACGGAAAACCGGCAGACTGAAATACAATTATTTAAATGTCAAAAAATAACTAAGCACTCCGAGGCTTGCGCAGCAGTAAACACAGCTTGTAAAGCACAGCTTGTTTTTCTCCTCGAGCTGGTGCTGCCCCACGTATACATGCCCGATCGAGCTCACCGCTTTGGAATTGAAAATGAACACAATTAAAATCAAAGGGTTGCTGCTCGAGTAGGCGTATAAAAAAAATACTGACGCGTGGGTGAATAAAAGTACACAGCGGCAGTGCGACGAGTTTCTGCTGCTATTATGTAGTGCACAGAGAGCTCTCTGGTAAGCTGATAATATAGTTGAGTAGTAGCGTTGAGTACAGTAGGAAGAGAATCAAGAGCTAGATTTATATATTACATTAGGAAGGAATCACCGAGTGTAGAATAAGAGGAAGTGGAGCTTGCATAGCAATTCCAGCCAGCGCGGAACTAGCGGAACTAAGGTGTGACGCTTGAGAGACGCTTGGCGCGCCTCGACGACGACGACGATGGAGGCCGCGAGCCGCAACGTCGAGCGTTACTTGCTGCTACTGCACTGGCGCTATATACTACTAGCTGCTGCTATATATAGTCATCACGCGCCGCCTGCCGAGGAGCTGTGCTGAGAAACACGAGGGCGCGAAGTGAAGCTTTTGATGGCAAAAGTTTCAACGAAGAAGACCGAGCTTTGCTGCTCCGTGGGAGGGAGAGAGAAAGAGACCGTATCTGCATAGTGGCTGCTGCGCTGCAGTAGCTGAGAGAGAAGTAGTTCAGTCAGAGAGCTAGCCCGTCACATAAATTGCCGCCGAAAACGGCAACGACGGCCATGCAGCGCGCGTAATACATACACATATACAAGTATATACCTACTGTAAGAAGGTTGTGAGTCGAAAGGAAATGAAACGAATGGCGCAAAATCTGACGAGAAAAGTCGAAAGGCGCTCGTCGCGCGAGCCTATTAAAGCCCACGAGCAAATAAAAGAGGACCCCAGCCCGAGTTGGCGGCACGGTGATGTATGTGTGAAGTTCAGGTGTGGTGGTAGCCACCGGCTACTGTCCTCAACTTGCAGCAGTAGCAGCTTCAAAAAAAAAGTCTGTGGGACTTTGATCTTACCGGATAATTATCTTCTAGCGTGGTGGTGCGCGTAGACGACTTCCATGGATGCTGTCCGTACGTATAGAGCATACATATATAGTACGCGCGATACACGTTGCGAGCAAAGTTTTACCCAACGACGCGGCGCGTGCAGAAATTCCGCTAAATATACTGAAATTTTATGCGTTCTTCTTCTTACTTCTTCTTCTTCTTCGTCTTCTTATCAAGGCCGCTATGAATTATTACGGAATAAGTTGTGAAATTTTAATTAATTGCTCGCCTTTAATTTTTCGCGTGCAAAATTTATAATAAGAAGACTGGCGGTGGCGCACGGCACCGGCAACGCAACCTTTTCTATATATAAGAGCTCTGGCAATAACGATAAATCTTTGACGAGCCTTTGGCAACTAATTATACAACTGCCGCGCATCACAAAATTGTATGGTACGCGCGATTTCCTCGTAAAGCGCGCATATCTGCGCCCGCGCGCTGGGCAGCACTTTTCGCAAGCGCGTCAGATTAATGAAATAAGTCGTGCGCGAATAGAGCAAACAATTAGTACCTGCTGTCAAGAGCTTGCAGCGGCTCAAAGACCCTACGCTGCGAAGTCGATCTTTTTTAATTTCAAACGCCCGCCGCCGCTATTTGTGCCGGGTATATAGCTGACAGAAAAAAGGAAGGAGAAAAACGACAAATAATTTCGTTTAAATCTTCGATCGAAAGATTAATGAGAAATAATAACAGTAGTAAAAGGGAAATCCCATTAGGAAGAACGAGATCACGTTTTCATCTGACGCGGCGCTTTCGGACGTCGGTAGCAGGCTGCGTCTCATGGTGCTGCGTGGCGTATGCCACTGCACGAGCTGCACAGCGTAGGATCGGCAACGGCTTTCCAGTATACAAACAACGCACCCAGCCTGGCTGCACTGCCTCAGAGCCAGAGGTGGTGAGAGAGCGAAAGCTCGATATCTCTATGTGTATACAAGCTTCGAGGGCAGATATCTGTGCCCAGCCGCTACTTTATCGCTTTAATTAAAATCGAAACGACTGATCGCGAAATCGAGCGTTTCACACGTTTAGTCACAGTCCGAGCAAACCTGTACCTATATATTTATGCGTGACATTTGTAGAAAGCCGAGCTTGCAAAGACGACGACGATACACGCAAAGAGAAGCTGAAAATGAATAAACAGCGCTGCTCTGATCGAACCCCGCGCAGCCATGTGCACTTCGCGAGAACTGATTCGTAAAGATCTAATGCTGATCTATCGGCGATACACAGCGACCCCAACGAGAGATTCAATTTGCAAAATGATCCCATCGTTTGTCTTTATTCGCGAGCGCGTCGCAAGACACGATATTGCGCGCTCAAACTTTATTTCGTGCTTTTCTATCGATTGCGGCCTATTCATCCACGCCGCCGTGCCGTGACCGGCTAATGAACTAATGTACGCCACCGCTGCCGAGTTGCGACTTTTGAATTTTAATGAGTATTACGTGCGCCAGTCTGGGCTATACGTATACATGTATATAGTGTACTACTACACAGTGCAGCGAGTGGAAAAAATTGGCACGCCAAGTATAGGGAAAAGAAAAAGATAAAATACGGTCACCTGGGGTATTGTACATAGCCAAAGGATTACCGAGCAGGCACGTTGCAAAGAAAAGGTCGATGTTTATTCACGGATTCGAGGATAGAGAGAGAGAGAGCTCGATACAAACTTGCCAATGCACGTGACTTTTTTCCACCTCTATATTTTCTTTGGATTTACTCGTTTCGTGTTTTTTTTCTTTCTTTTATTTTCTTTTTTTCGCGTTAAATATAAATGAAAAGATGAAAATTAGCCGTTACGTATACAGTCTCAAGAGCAAACCAAAGTAGCGCCAAAAATGTCGAATCGACAATGGCAGTAAAAGAAAAAGTCGCGGCAGTGAAAAAAAAGAAAACGAATTATACGCCTGCGTGTATCGTACGGTATATATACGAATATAAGGTATACCGGGAGGCCAGAAAAGTGTAAAGTGTCGTCTCACTTTTCTCATACTCTTTGAGCTTTTGCCTTATTTATATACCTCCGCTCATAATTTAATCTTTTCTCGCTCGCATTTTGCATAGTAGCGTACACTCGCCTTTTCTCTGTCGTTTTCTTCTTCTTCTTCTTCTTCTTCCTTCTCTCTCTCTCTCTCTCTCTCTCTCTCTCTCTCTTTTCCTTGCTCACAGTTTAAGATGCTCGTCGTTATCAAAATGTTGGCAGCGAAGGAGCGAGAGAAAGAGAATATCTTTTTTCACATTTTTTCGAGCCAACACACTGTATACCTTATAGATGTATATAAGCTTTTCTCTCTTTCTCTCTCATTCTCTCCGCCTCTTCTCGTGCAAAGCAGCTCCTTCTCTCTCTCACTCTCTCTGTTTTATTTTTCTTCCCTCAAATTTCCGCACTTGCGCTGCAGAAACGTGGGGATGAGAGAAGAGAAGGCAGAAGGGGGGGCCTAGAAAGATATAAATCTTTTACCGACCTTAAGTCGACGTCCCACTCACCTCACTGTGCTCCGCACGCCTTCATTTTACTGCTCAAGAGAGCAGCGTCAGATTGTTCTTCGCACGCTTGAGAAGATCAACGCTCGAGAGACTGAGACGGACGTACAAAAAAATCTCCCAAGCTTTCTTGATCACGCTTGCGCTTGTATAAACTTATACTTAAAATTGAGCCTATACGTATTTTATGTGAATGATTACAATAAAAACAATATCCACAAGGCATCTTTTTGCATTTAAACTTTTGTTGAGCAAAGAAACTGGCTTGAGATAGACACAAACGCTTTATACAGAGTTGATTTTACACCTTGTCTCATCTCGGCGCTTGTTTCCGTTAATTTTCGCTTTTCACTTGTGAAAAACAATATCTCTGGGCACCGTAGGAGACTATACCCTTCGCTTCACCGTATTTCTCTATACCTACTTTTTTTACACGGAGGCTATAGCTACAGCACAGCGTCTTATATACCTGCTATATATCTTCCCCCCAGCAAGGGTCCATATCTCCATTGGCATGCTCTAGTACCATCGTAATCCCAGGTGGCTTTTCAGAGAGCGACGACTATCCTCTCCTTCTTTTTTTCTTCTTTCTCTCTCTTTCTTCCGTCGAGCTGTGCAGTCTTTGGAGCCGGGATGTAGCGGGGGATGGGTTATGAGGAGGCTTCCGCCGCCTCCGCCTCCTCCGCTATACCTGCCCTTCTCATGGTTATCGAAGGCGATAGCAGAGCACAGACAATCGAAGAACTATATGCGAGAACGACAGCTTTTGATTATATATATACGCGGACGAAGTTATACGCTATACGCGAACGGTATAGAAATCTTCGAATGAGATTCTTTTTTATTGCTCGGCGCGCTCGGAAAATCTTTCGCCGCTGCTGTACGAGAGCTGCACTGGTACACGTTTATGCTACACGCTCATGCTTGCTTATACACGAACAGGCGTTTTATAGCTGCGAGCAAGTATATATACACACGAACTGGGCGCGCGTATTTTCATGCTTGTCATTTTCATTGATTCGTGGCCTCTATAATCGCTACATTTTCCATAATCCTGTTGGAATATCTATGCTGCTGTCTCTTTCTGTGTATTCCCTGTGGCTGATTTATATTATAAACGTTGTATCGCGCGCTACGCACGGGAGAGAGCTCGTGGCACTGCGTAGAAAGAGAGACCGACTCTCTCTCTCTCTCTCTCACTCACTCTGATTGCAAACACGATGCAAAAATATTGAATTTTCTGACATCGCTCTTATTCAGCGAGATAATTTTATGCTTGAAAAGTCGTCGCATTGCGTTCGATGCGTCAGATAAATTTATTCAAGATTAAGCTCAACGAGCGCGTACCCGCACACACAATATTTTCCAGCTGTAAAGCGTTTATATATTTTACGCAAAAATCGCGTATACATACATACAGCTCTTGCAGATACGTTGCGCTGATGCATTTTATTATTTGTCACATCCGATAGCTCTTGGTCCTACTTCCTATTCCTTTTTTCCCCGTTATTTTTACGATTTCGCACGAAAGGCGAACGTGCGCGACAGTCGCGTGTGCCCTCGCGCGCCACGCGTCCATCCCTCGTCGCAATCCTTGCCGCACTGAAAATGTGCAACGCATAGAATCTCAATCCCTGACAAAGACGAATGCATTATCTCTGTATCCAGCCGTCCTCCTCTTTCCACGTGCGCCACATAGGTATAGCTCATACATATAGCTCCCTGCAGCTAGCTAGAGCTCTGCTGCGCGCCGGTCGCGCCAACGCGAACGAAATCGCAATAGCCCAACGTCAGATCCGGTAGGAAAATGATTGATCGTCGAGCGCGCGCGCGGCACTGAAGCACACATCTACGCAGCTCCGAGCTATCCACCGCATGCGATATCCCCCGTCGCGTTTCACTCGGCCGGCGGCTACCTCTACCTTCCTTCGGGGCGAGAACGCTCGGACACTTTTTTGTTCGTTTTAAACTTTCGCCTTCTGTGCTGCTGCTGCTGCTGCTGCCACTGTTATCCCAGCGAAATTCATTTCTATCCCAACGTGCAGTGCGCGCACGATCCTCGCGTTCGTTGATACACATTCCGTTATACCAATTTTTTTGCGCCACGGCTGCTGCTCTGCGCGCATTTATTTTCTATAGCTGAAAATAACCATTGTTTTTCCTCGTTGTTTTTGTCAATTTTTTTTTCTTCCAAAGACTATATCGCTCTTATCGTATCGCTCAGGCTTTGCGTAAATGCAAGTGTATTATATAGATTGTATATGTACACCGAGCGGCTCCGTAGCCGACACCGTACCGCCGCAGCAGCACACCGCTACGACACGGAAACGCGCTTCCCTTTTGCAACTGAGCTCGCCTCGGCTATGCAGTTCATTTTTCTGTCGCCTACTACTACGGCAACATAATATTTTTTTTTCGTTCTCGCTTCTTCCGCTTTTTTCCATCCCGTCCCGACCGAGAACGCTAGAGAAGGAAAGAGCATCGTAAATATATTGTTTTGTCGTCGTATACACACACACACACACACACACACACACACACACACACACACACACCCCGTGTGCGTGTGTGGGTGTAGGTGTACGTGCACTACCACGTGTAAAACCTTTCTCAATCGCAAATTTTCATCCTTCGGTTGTCATAGATTGTGCCGCCAACGTTGCAGCAGCAGCAACCTGACAATACACGTATATGCTTTCTCGAGATGCATTTTTCAGGTCAATGCAAAACAAGTGTCAGAAACAAAATAAAAGACGCGTATACTACTTTCTCGCGAGGCGATTGAAATCACAAAACAAAAAAGATATAATAATTGAAATGAGTTTGCACTGGGTATATAGTTGCGCGGGGCTAATACATTTTCAATCGCTTCTTTGCGAGGAAAAACAAAATCAAAGAGTCGTAAGTATTGATGAAAAAATAATTACAATCTACGAGCAGCTGCGCGCACAAACGTGTATACCACGATACAAGAACTAATGCTCCCATGCACCCACACACACACAACCTCTAAAACAAGTTGCGCAAGTCTTTAACGCGATTTTCGCAATCATAAATTTCTATGCCTCGAGTAAATAGCAAAAGAATCGAAAAGACCTCGTCGAGTTAAACGTACGCTGCGGCGCGCATACTGCGCATATTACTACGAAGCCTCTCGGCGCACTTGAAAATCGATAAAATTCAATGCAATAAAAAAAAAAATTCAAAAAAGGAAAACTGCGGGGTACAGCAGTAACGTTGAGGGCGCATTTTCATCCAAGCCGATCGGCTACATACGTGAACTATAGCATGATACAAAGCATGTGCGCAATTTGAGAAAAAAGAAGACGCGTAACAGCAACAGCAGCAGCAGCGGTGCGAGTAACAAGAAAAATTACGAGTTTATCACTGCATGAGCGAATGGATCGATTTTGCCTTTGGTGCACCTGTGGATTCTATCTCTCTATCTCTCTCTCTCTCTCTCTCTCTCTCAGCAATTCCTGCGCTACACTCATGCCTCCGTCGAACGACACGATACATGCACATGCAGCGAGCAGTAGCACATAAACGAAGTCTCATATTCGAAGCTCTGTGTCGTGCGTGCGTATAAGAGCAACAGCAGCATTCAGGTCACTCACAATACGACGACGTCGTCGCTATCGGTGCGCGCAATTAAAAATTTGCCTTCCTTTCAAGCGAAATGTAGGTCGTAGTCGCTGTTAGTGTTGCTGTTGTTGCTGTACTGCTTCCACTGCTATCGAAAGATCGTTAATCCCTTCTCTCTTTTTCTTTCTGACTCTTTGTCCTGAGCCCTCGACCATACTCTCTCTCTCTCTCACACACTTTTTCTTCCTCACTCTGTTTCTTTTTTTTTGGTTTTGAATAATATCTTCAGGCTCGCGCCTCAGTCTTCCCTTCGCATATACAGCGGGTATATATGAATACCACAGAGCTACGAGCCTTTTTCGCTCTAAGAATTTGCGTGCATTGAAAGTCTTTGTTATATTCCCGGAACTTCATTGACTCTTTCAATTTCTATTTAGTTCCAACGCCTTTCCCGGCTTTTCTTCGCCAAACACATTACACTCGAGCTAGACTGAGAGACGCGTATCTCTGCTGCAGCATATATTACGTTTTATACGTTTAAAGGTTCTGTCTTTATTTTTGTTAACTTGCAAAACTACGTAATCATAATGATGATTTTTAGCTTCATGAAATTAACTAAATTTTTTTTCAACTCATATAATTCATTGAAGTCAACCATCCAGTGAATGAATGGTTTCAAAAAATGCGACATAAATCACATTATAAAAACCACAATAATTTTTTTTATTTATGAAGTAGATGATTTTCAGATTTTAATGCTCTTAATTAACAAGTGTACATATTAATTTAATAATAATTGTTAAAATACAATCTATTATTTAATTAATATTATTTGAAAACGTATTTCACCAGTAAATGAATGCCCTGAACCAATGAATGAATGCTGCTGAACCAGTAAATGAACGTGTAATATTGTCAATTTTATAATTGAATATTATGTAA
>CACVKI010145736.1:0-10414 GCA_902732785.1 Trichogramma evanescens
CTAGCTAGGCACTCGTGCGCAACTTAAAACGTGTTTTTCTCGAAAACACGAAAAATGGACTTATCTCGTTTGCCCTTTCCACCACAGATATATACGTTATAATATTATTTCATTTTTTTTGCCTGCAGTCTTGCATTTATTATAATTAAAATGCCAAAAAAAATTTCGTGACAACGACGAGATTATAGTAATTCCAGGGTAGATCGTCCGAGAAAAAAATACCCCTTATAAACGCCAACGGGACGATTTAGAGTCAAGCGCGTCATCGAAGAAAATCAGAGTGGAAACAGAGCAAAGTGTAAACGAAAATTTTGATAAATATTACCGAATTGTGGACTTTTTATTAGTTTTTTCAAGCATTTGAACACTAGTTAAATGTGTTAATTGCAATGGTAAAGTGGAATTTTCCTCATGCAGCATGGAAGGATTGGGATTTAAAATTAAAATTACGTGTGAGAAGTGCAAAATTGCTCGATACGTTCGATCATGATTGGTTATTACAGCGGAAAAGTAGTGGATATCGTACATCTGCAAGTCGTTTATGCCGTGGAAGGGTTAACTGACTTGTGGAAGCGCGCCCGGTGCACTTTGGCCACCTAGTGGCCAAGGCGAGAGTTATAGAAGAGTCGACGGAATGAAGCAGAATGACATATAAGTGTAAGGACGTTTTTCGAATTCAACAGACGATTTTTATTTCGCCTAGTAGTCAGTTCTTCACAACGAAGCCAGCGATAATTCGTCAAGTCCGCGGGCTCGCACTTATCTTCGGTGCGTCCGGGGGGAATTTGTGCGTCGCGCGGAAGTCCGCTCGCAAACGAGTGGTCCGTCAGCACCCGAACCTGCAGAAGTAAATTTCGAAGACGTAATGGAAACTACATGTAAACTAGCAAAGTATAATTGTGTGTTTTTTTTCATAAACTGGAATGTCCCAAGTTATCTTGTGTCTGGTTCCAATAGCCAAGGTTTATCTGGGATATAGCCCTATAAAGTTACAATGTAAGTAAAATTAATTAAATAATTTAATTTAATCATGAATCATTCCAACTACTTATTTTCCTCCTCCAAAATCATATTTTTATTGCAATAAGTTTCGCACTCTCATTTTTAATAACTACCAACCTGGCTCTCAGCCGTTATGATAAGGTGACACTTATTCCCCTACACGCACAACGCCTTGCAGATCGCCGAGCTCTCGTGCATCCACTGTGATAAAAAAGCTCCGCGAACATTAAAGTTCACAAAGTAAAGTCGCTTCCGCGGAAAAGTTGCTTGGCGAAAAAAGACCATTTGACAAACTGCAATGACGTTTTCTCATTTAAACGCATTTTTCTTCCGAATCATCTATACTTCCCGATTTGTCCGTTGGATGGCTAAGAGGCCCGATGCGCGCTCCCATCTGTGAGTGGACCCTCCCAGAGCATAAACAGACTTTAGCATAAGAGAGAGCCCGCATTCACCGACGTCTTTAACTTTCTTTCTTGAGTTCATAAGTGTCTGTGTTACGCTGGAAAAGGAACTTAATCATAACGCGAATTTCTATAATATTTATATCTTTCAGAAACAATGAGCGTTATTCGTCGTGCAGAAATATGCTCCACGCCCGGTAGACACTCGCGCACGTACACACACGCGTACCCAGCTGAAAAGAAGAGCGGAGGACGGCGCGGTGCGGAAAAAGAAGCAAAAAAACGCCCGAGAGTAAGCCGAATTTAATTGCGCCACGTTGGGATCGCTTGGCTTGTTATACGTAGCTAAGCGCCTTTGCCTGCATATGTGCGCGATGCGCACGAACGTGTCTCTGTGTGTATATTCATACACGTGCAGGTGTCACACATATGCTGCTTACGTTTTAGCCTTAATTACTTTATTTCCATATCGCAGTCGAGAGCAGCAACAAGAAAATATATCACGCGCGCGCGCGGCAAGACTGAAACGCTGTGTTGCGCTGCCGCCGCCGTCTCTGCCGCTGCTGCTGCTGCTGCTGCTCCACAGTAGCCATATCTGATATTATTTAGCTGCATATGAAAAACTGGCGAAAGTCGACTCGCAGCGCGACCAAAAAAACAAAAAAAGGGAGGAGAGACAGACCGAGCTCGCGACAAACAATTTCGAATGAGCAAGAAAATAAATTGCAAAAGTATTAAATTAAGAGAAAATTCCTAGGAGAGAAAGGGTTCGCGCGCGCGAGCGAGCGTATGTGCTCTCCGAGTCGTTATGAATTCATAATTCTGTCCGAATACGGCGTACACAAAACACGGTTAATTAAAACAAAAAAAAAGGAAAGTTCCATAGGGCGCTTTGTTGTTGCTGCCTCGGATGAAAAAGTTAACGAATTTTTTTTTCTTTGCCTCTTGGGAGATGGATTTTTTATTGAAAATTTTTTGCTCGTTGAAACACGCATTTAATCTTGAAAACGATGACAGTGTAAGAGTCGAAAAATTTTAAATCTATCTATCTATCTAGCTATCGTTACCATTTCGACTGCGAGGTCGTGCTCTTGTAAATTAAAAATTCTAAATTTGCTGCGAGATGGAGAAAAAGTTGCAGCTATTGCTCGGCGTTTCGATGTTAATGAGTCAACGATTCGCTCCATTCGAGATAACGAAAAAACGTTTAAATTTCAAGCGCTTGTGTGATTCGGCAGTCCAAATTTATGAAGAATTGTACAGAGATATTTTGAGAAGATCAAAGCAGTCAAAATTGACGGATTATTTTGGAAAATAATGACAATTTTTTATATTATTTATAACTAAAATTATTTTTTTTTACCAACTTTCGAATTCTTGGAACGTAACCCCCTATTTTCCATAAGCGTAAGGTCCCGTTATACGCGGTTTCGTTATACGCGGTACTTTTGAGGAACGTAACCCCCGCGTATAACGAGACCCCACTGTATACAAGTTGTTAGTTGGTTGGCGCGTCTTGAGCGACTCGTAAAACAGTTCCTGCGCAATATCTTTTGGTGAGAAGTGTCTTGTGATTGTTGCTTTTATCAAGTGCACTGGTATAAGTGAGTTAAATCAATCTACTGTATAGATATCTATAATTTAGATACTGTAAAGGATTAAGACTTATTTTTTTTAAATTTTTTTAAGCAACAACTTACATAACTTTAATAATAAGATCTATTCCATTAATACTCTACTGTTAATTTCTATTATTGTATTGCAGCGAGCGCCACTTGGGCCATTCTGTATTCTATGCTTAATTTAATGTTTTTTTTTTTATTATATTTATACCACTTTTGTAAGACCAATCTGTACTTATGTACATTACAAGAACTCAATAGCAATATATGCTTAGTTTCACTTTACCACTTGCAAATTCAAGGATAAAGGTACTCGCCATCTAGCGGTGGAGATTGAAAGAGTTATAATTTAGAATCGCAGTTTTTATTTTAGCTACCATACCATAATGCCAGTAACATTATAAAAGTGACCAGTAAAGTAACTTGTGTAATAGTCTGTCACGAATGAAGTTGCTGTACTTGGTGGCGGAGCATGTCAAACAGGCCGTGGTGTGGGGTGGCTGCGGATAGGGGCGGCAAATGTTGAAATGAATATTTTTATAATTTATGGTATATTGTACAAGGATCTACTGATTCGATATTACAGGGAGTCATTTTAGAGTACTTATAGTTTAAAAGACCAAAAAAAACTCGAAGACGTCGTCGTCAAGTTGGAAATTTAAACTTATTCAAATATTGTTATGACAATGTGTGAACAGATAAATCAGTACCTTATTTGTAAACAGTATCATTATAAACGATTTCGACATCGTCCCTCGACACACAGATCGTATTTATAGTAGAAACAAATTAGTTTGAATGTTGTTTTTCCTGATTAAATAAGCTATAATACCGGGAGATAAGTTTTACTTATTTAATTTTCGTGGCACTAAATAGAATCCATCGTTTAATTCAGACACCAAAATGGATAGAAGTGAGGAGAATTTCGAGGACGTTGTCTGTAAAGATAATTCAAGTAAACACGACATTGCCGTTTCAGACAAGAGAAAATACATTGGTGATATTTGTCAGGCGGCATTTACACTAGAATCAAGCATCATAACACACCAGGACACAAATCACAATGAACGAAAAGACTATGATTGCGACAAGTGCGAAAAAAAATTTGAGTTTCGAAGTCTTTTGAGTAGGCACCAAATATTGGATGAAATTTTCAGAAACTAACCATCGGACAATTTTTACAACATTACGTATGTGATAAATACGTTTTTTCTCATAATCGAAGATATGTGCAATTGCATTCAAGTTTAAGTCACATGATAATCCAGTCATTAACAATAATTTGTTGCTTATGCAAATTTCTCGAACCTATTGCAGTTTCCAGAAAATAGCACACACATATGTCATCATTGAAATAATAAAATCACAAATTCTTTTCTTGACAATTGTACATGAACATATATAGACTTATATAGATGTTCAAGTACAAGCTTTTATAAAAAGTAATTGAAAAAAAAAATTATTTTAACACGATTGTGTCTTATTTCAACTTCGTGCTATCATCTATTATTACACCTTCGTTCACTGTCGTGGTTGGGGGTTTAATTTTTAACCAGACGACTACTAATTGCTACTCTAAAAGAATTTTTCTGAAATCTTGTTTGGAACTTTGTATGGAGCGAACGTTGAGTTGACTACTGGATTTTATATAAACGATGGGTAATGATAGGCGACTCTAATTTGATCAAACGCGGACTACTGAAAGATTTTGATAGACAGACGGGCACTGATTATTTCTACCAAGAGGGACGTGATCGGTAGTAACAATAATTTTTTATTGAAAAATCCACTTATGGAAAATATCACCTTTCTAAGTACTTTCCAAAATCTTATACGAATTAGGCTTCGATTTTAATTTTCCGATTTTTCAAATGTCATCGGTCTTAACTGGGCAGCGAATAATAATTTGAGCGTACTGGAAGTAGAAATAAAACGCGCTATCAAAATTCGGTGTGCACCTCTGTAGGAACCTAATTTATTTTTCAACAATTCTTATAGCCTGACAAACGAAGTACCAATTCCTCATCAACATAAAATGTATTCTTTAATTCAAAAATTCTTTACTGTAATGGATGTTTCAATCGTCCGCAATTTTGGCGTTATGTTTCGGAGCAAAAAATTAGACGGAGCCTCTGTCTAGGGTACATGTAATCGTTCGTCTATACATCGGCCGTATCATAGTCTACCAAGTAGATTTTAAACTCATTATGTTGTGCGCGTAAAACGAAATAAAAATTTCGTGAGCCGACGGTGATGATACTGAATTGGAAAGGCTTCTTATATCGATGCAATATCTTGACATGTATCAAGAGATCATGGGTCAGTTGAAAATTATATCGCTGCATTTAAGTTTAAAATGTTAGAGTCAAATTTCGGAAAATAAATTCATTGCTCTTTTATTCAAATTATAATTAAATAATACTTTTTTGATAAAAAATATGTAACGTCAATTAAATGGTTTTAATATTTAATTACTATTACAATTACATAAAATATGTACAAAATTAGTTATATACTTTTAAATAAAGTGTGAATTTTTTTCTTTTTAATAAAGTTGTATAATTTAAAATTTTAAATTAAATTAATTTATTCTAAAACTAATTTTAAGTATTCACCATTCTAGGACATCACGTTTTTCGGTAAGTTTAAAATTTCATGAAATGATAATAAGTATGAGATTCACTAATGTTTCTACGTTCGAAGTACAAAAATGTTGCTCTCACGAGTAAAATTTATGTGAAAAAAATGTATCGTATCTATCACATACTTCAGTTTCATAGTTCATCATCTGCGTACATATTTATTGGGAGATGGATAAAATTGATTTCTTGTTTGAACCACTCACTACACATGTGGCTAGAAGTTTTATCTATAATTGTTGTTTTTTGGTTTCTGCTCGACGTCGATTCAGCCTCAGATTTATTTTCGCACGTTTTGCTTACTTCATCCTCGCGACCTTCGGATATTGTTTTTTGGAGATCAGTTGAACTAGACTCATGTGAATACCACCTGTCGCATGTGCCCGACTGGTTGTCTTTGTGAACTTCATCTGATCTTACTGTTTTTTGGTGCCTTCTCGAATTAGATTGAGTATCAGATTTATTTTCGCACGTTTTGCTAACTTCATCCTCGCGACCTTCGGATATTGATTTTTGGAGATCAGTTGAACTAGACTCATGTGAATACCACCCATCGCATGTGCCCGACTGGTTGTCTTTGTGAACTTCATCTGATCTTACTGTTTTTTGGTGCCTTCTCGAATTAGATTGAGTATGAGATTTGTATTCGCACTTTTTGTATAAGTCATCTTTGAGACTTTCATGGACTGTCTTTTGATGTTTTCTCAAATTGCTTCTATCCCCATATTTTTTCTCGCAATGGTCACATGCGAAATCTTTGCGACCTTCGTGGACTGTCTTTTGATGTTTTCTCAAATTGCTTCTATCCCCATATTTTTTCTCGCAATGGTCACATGCGAAATCTTTGCGACCTTCGTGGACTATCTTTTGATGAAAAAGCAAATGCTGTTTTTGTCCAAATTTCTTCTCACACTTGTCGCATGGGTAATCTTTGCGACCTTCGTGTACTGTTTTTTGGTGCAGAAGCAAATTTTGTTTGTGTCCAAACTTCTTTTCGCACCTGTCACATCCGTAATCTTTGCGACCTTCGTGTACTGTTTTTTGGTGCAGAAGCAAATTTTGTTTGTGTCCAAACTTCTTTTCGCACCTGTCACATCCGTAATCTTTGCGACCTTCGTGGACTGTCTTTTGATGCAAAAGCAAATGCCGTTTTTGTACAAATTTTTTTTCACATTTCTCGCATGCAAAATCTCGAAGACCTTCGTGCATAGTTTTTTGGTGAACAAGTAAATTACTTTTTAGCCCAAATTTTTTTTTGCATTTATCGCATGCGACATCTTTGCGACGTTCGTGGACTGTTTTTCGATGTTTTATCAAATTGCTTCTTTCCCCAAATTTCTTCTCACACTCGTCACGCTCATAATCTTTGCAACCATCGTGAACTATTCTTTGATGCTTCAACAAATGTGATTTAAATCCAAATTTTTTTTCGCAATTGTCACAGGCAAAATCTTTGCGACGTTCGTGAACTATTTTTCGGTGTCTTATCAAATTGCTTCTATCCCCAAATTTCTTTTGGCAACTGTTGCACTCGTAATCTTTTCGTTTACTATGAGCTCTGTTTAGATGTCTTAGCAATGTTGATTTGAGTGTAAGTGCCTTTTGACAAATATCACATACATATATTTTACCGCTTGAAACATCACTGTTGTGGTCACTCAAGTCATCTTGTGAGATAACTGAACCGGATATCTTCTCACTTCTATCCATTTCAGAGGGTAAAATAAACGATTGATTTCTTTACTTAGAGCAACGAAAAATTTATAAGTAAAATGTGGTATTATGTCTTGTATCGTCGTGAAAGGCAACAATTATACTGATTCGTTAGGCTGTAAAAATTTTCAAGTGTCAAGTGACGGTATCCAGATTGTTTATCTTCATATTGTTTACAATTAAGACACGGATATATCTAGTGATATTTTGTCATAATAATTGAGTAGTTTTATAATTGTATAGTACATATAATTAAATGTTTAGGACTGCTAGCTAGCCTCTTGTTATGTGACTAGAAAATTTTCTGTTACATTGAGCATATGATGAATGAAGACGGGATTTCCGAAAATTTTTGTATTTTCATGCATCTTATTTTATTTTTATGAGTTTTGTACCTCTAGGATTATGTCACAATTTTTCGTCAAGCCAAGCCCATAATTAATAAAGATTTGCGATTTATTTCGGAATAAATAAGTGTAAATTACATCAAAGTATTATTTTTTCTGCATTTTTGACAAAAAATAAAAAAAAACGTGTTTTGACGGTAATAAAACATTGGATGACTCTTCACTTGTTTTTTATTCAATGCACCAAATGAGCTGATAATTCGCATAAGTATATGATTCTCGATCCTTTATCGAAGGATACATATCGGGTAGCCTTACATGTACCAAAAGTACTAATTCGAACTAGCTTTTCTTGATTTTTGATTTTGGACGTGTATATGGGTTATATCACGTCAAACCTGATGAGCTATAAAAGTTTATTATTAACAAATAATTTTTTTTATGCTTCATCAGCTATATGCTATCACACCTCTTTATATGCAGAAAATAAGTAAAAGAAGAGTTAATAATTATTTTTCATGAACGATCCCTGGAACAAAGAAATTATTGTGTGCTCTCAGTGTATTTAAAGCTACGGCTTCTTGTTTTGTGTACAAATTGAGCAGTTTGGTTTAGTGGGGTAGTCGAACCGAACGAAGATAAATGGCATCGCGCATACCTTTTAGTTCGATCGATTCTTTTGATTAATTCTCGGGTCCGTGACAACAACGAAAAGAGAGAGCGAGAGATAGAGAGGATAGCGCGCAGCGGGAAAGAGAAATGCGTTCAAAGTGAGGAAAACGCGATTGACGAAGCACAGACGAAAAAAAGAGGTAGGACTGAGAGGCGAGGTGAAACGAATGTTGGCTTTATTTTGAATTGCACCGAAAGCAAAGGATGAAAGGAAGCTTTCGGTCCGGTTGGAAAAAAAGCAGCCCAAATGTGCTTGCAGTCCGGCGAGGTACGAGAAGCTTAAAACTGCGCGAGTATAAAAATGAGAAGTTTCAATGAATTGCGTCCATTATATACGTATATATACAGGCGAGCTGGGACAAATGTTTGAACGTTAAATACTCGACGCGGCGCGTCGATGTCCGGAAAGGAGAACTTTTCACTTCTGACACAGGCTACTGTGCAAAAGTTTCTCTAGGTCTCTAAAATATTTTCCCGACGCTGCGAATCCACGGGCTCGTGCTTGCGGGTCGAAATATAATCTATATGAATGAATTTAACGGTTTGATTGATGTAAAAGCCCAATAAAGCGCAATGATAACGAAACAAATAGCTGCCGACTTGATAATTATTCACAATCTGTAGCATTTTTCTAACGAATAGTATTTTTGGTTTAATTACTTATTTATTTCGAGAACGTCAAACATCTTGATATGCAATCGAGAGTAACTAGAACGAATCAGCTCGAGCTGCTCTTAAAAATATGAAATGCGCAATCAGAATTATTCCAAGTAATTGTTTTCCTAAAAGTTCAATTTCTTTTAGCGCTTTATATCTATTCTATTTATTGCTTAAATCATATTTACTCGGTTGTAAAATACGTTATGAAAGACAAACGAAATCCACCCTTGGCGTTTGATTTAACTGAAATCTGCTGGATTTGCATCAGTTCTTGAGTAATGTTAACAAGTCTAAAAAATTTTACTAGAATATTGATGAAAGATTGCAGAAAATAAAAAATGGAAAAAAAATGATTACTCATGATTCTATAAATCTGCATACAACTCAAAGTCAAGAGGAATCTACGATAAGATTCACATTGATTTTAATTTATTTATCTTTGTATACTAATAGACATCGACGGCAAACGACGGAATTGTCAATTCGATTGATTCCAACTTTCGATGTAAACAAACACAGAAATATGATATTTTTGAATCAGTTATTTAAAGTCAGTTGAGAAAGGTACACATCAAATAAGTAATTTTGACTTTTAATCGCACAGTCACGAAATTTTTGGAATTTTCAATTGTGTAAGTTAACGTAGTAAAATATTTAATATAGTTTGAGAAACAACAAAAATGGATATAATCAAAGAAAATGACTATGATTTCAACTTGGGACCAAAAACATTTGAAAGAGAAGATAATTCGGTTACACAAATTAAAACAGTTCACCAAAGACGAAAAAATTATTTAAGCAATATGAGCAAAAAAACATTTGCGAGAGCATCAGATGTAACACATCTTAACAAAACTGTTCATAAAGAAAAAAAAGACTACGTATGTGACGTTCGACGAAAGGACTTCGAATGCAACGAAACACAAAAAAACAGTTCATGAGGGACGGAAAGACTACGTTTGCAATGTGTGTCAAAAAGCGTTTACTCAATCGAGCCATTTGAAGAAACACCAAAAAACAGTTCATGAAGGACGAAAAGACTTAGAGTAATTCACGAAGGACGAAGGGACTAGGGTAAACCGCCCATATTCTGAACACAGTCCAATAATTGACCGCTTGATCAATAATTACTTATAAATTGAATACACGAATGTTAATCTTATTTATGATAATTTCCCAACATTAAGTAATGTTATACCTATATCTTCAATTAACTTTCAACCCATATAAATTGTATTAACTATATATTAAAAAATATTGAAATTTTTTTTGCGGTCAATAATTGGACGAAACGTTGATCGGCACACGACCAATTATTGACCACTTCTTTGAGCTTACAATAGTATACAGGTTAG
>CACVKI010145737.1:0-29553 GCA_902732785.1 Trichogramma evanescens
AAAAACAACCGTTGGAGATTGAAAGCGGAGCAAGATCCGCAGCCCCCCGCGCGCGTCGGATCTTTTTTCCCGCCGGTTGATACGTTCAGAGTGGAGATTCAGTGGCTTTTACATGGAGGACGAATAATGTTCCACGCCTCGCGCTTTCTTCTTATTAGACGCTAATCGTATCCGCATACGATAAAGTTTCTGCGATCCAAAAACTCAATTTCACGACTTTTTCATAAAGACGAAGAGCTGCAAGAGTGTAGCTCGTTCATTCCATATTCGACACTCGGCCAATGTCTACGAGTACGAAAACTCGGGGAATGAGATGAAAAATGTTAAAAGCTAAAAAAAATAACGAGCTTTTCCGTGGCAGCAGCAGCAGCAACGGCGACGGTAAAATTGACACGTCGTCGCGTGAGCTGGAATTTTTATCATTGAGCTTGCGAAAGATCGCGCATATATATGCACACGCGTCGCGAGCCAAAATAAAAAAAGAGCCCATAGACGCGTCGCATTGCCAATGGCGTATCCATCAAAGCGTTCTCGGTTGAATTGAAAAATGAGAGTCCATTATACGCGCTCACGCACTTGGGCTGCGTTGCGGCAGGAAACGGCGCTTTTGGTATGCATGAGGCGCGTATCATCCGAACAATCGCGCCTGCCGCTCGCTCGCGTTTCTCTAACTGCTGTTACCGTGTAGGCGCGTGCCTAGTGCTGGAGCAGCGCACTCCAACTCATTTGCCGTTTTGATGGGCTCTAAATTGAAGCGTATGCGAGCTGCGCCGCCGCCTCTCTTGGCCCCGCAGCTGTTTGCTTTTCATTTTTACGTCTGCTTTGGATGGGCTCGCGAGCACGCGTGAGATATCGACGAGCCAAGCGATCAAAACTTGTCCTGCTCCGAGGTAAAAACAACGAGTCGGCCAAGAAATTACGACGCAACGATTTGCTGACTTTTTCTCCCCCAACTTACTTGGAGAACATACAGGAGGTTTATGTGGCTTGAAATAGTTCTCGAATAAGTTTCGTCGAGCTTCCACTATACACACACACACGAGCGGCATTTCTCAACTTTTCTTTTCCGCTCAAAATTTCACCTAAAATATGAGTAAAGTAATTCGCGCGCGTAAGCGCGAGCTTCGACAAAGTACCTCGAATTTCGACCAGCAATATTCGACTTCATAAATATCGAGTCACGCGCGCGCGCTCGTGGATTTGGCGCGCATAATATTTGACAGAAGCACGCAACAAAAACAAGCCCACACACACTCGAAGCGCCTCTCGCATTCGCTCGTTTTAATATTCAGCTGCATCGTCAAAAGCTCCCCGAGAAAAGCCTGATAAAATATATCGCGTACATTTAGGAGTATATGTGGCACGAGCTCTATACGCATACGCGCCGGCGTATAGCGGAGCCGCTTCATTAGACAGTCAACCTCGACCGCGTCGCAGCGTACGCGAGTAAGTATGAAAATTTCAACGCGAGAGCCTCGGCGTGTCATCAACCGTATACTACAGAGCACCGCGTGATCTCTAGCCGCGCGCCAGGCTAAAAACAAGAGGCAGCAGCAGCCCCTCAGCCAAGATTTGCTAGGATTTTCATGCTATGCATGCACGATGCGTGTATTGTCTCGACTCGTCTATATACAGTGCATGCATCACCGTCGCATCTAATGCCGTGTCGCGGAGCGAAGAAGTGGATCGTCGTTAAGCACGCGAGTGATACTCGCTTCTTCGCCTTTTTTTAATCCTCGATGCAGCAGCAGCGAGGCAACTGCCGTTCGGATTTAATTTTCGTGATTACGAGTGATGCATTATAACGACGCACTCGAGGCGCGTAATTTCTTGCGTATACACGTGGCTTTGAGCAGTATATATATTTATAACATTCTCTCAAAGATGTATACATGAAAAGCAAAAGCTATATGGATATAGAGGTCACTCGCCGGTGTGAACTCAAGTTCTGCATCTATCTCTCTCTCTCTCTCTCTCTCTCTCTCTCTCGCTCTTGCAGAAAGTTACAAACACTGCGAATGAGCGGAGCGCGTGACTCCCAAAGTTTCCTTTTGAACTCGGGCGACTAGTAGCTATCAATATGCTTACATACAGCAGCAGCGTGAAATCTTTGGAAAGTGTAGGGCATCGGGGGACGATTCGTGAATTGCAACAAGTATATAACGAATCAAAGGTGAAGGCAGGAGAGTGACAGAACCGATGCTGCAGCCGCCTCCGATGTATAATATAACTTTGATCGATTTTCGGTACTCTTCGATCGGCGGAAATTTAAAAGCCCGAACAATTTCAACTCCGCCTAGGCTATATATCCAATTAGAATCGATCGCGCGTCGCCGTCCTCCCGAATGAAATAGATAAAGTTTTGCATGCCAATTGACGATCGGCTCCCCAAAAGAAGAACAAGTCGAAAAAGTACGTCGAGCTTTCCGGTCACGTCCGAGCGCTTTATCATCTTAAGACGCTTCTGTTTACCCTTTGGGGATAAATTGGTATGGGATACATAGCTATACGGGGCTATGGGAATGTGTCGAGCAATGTCTCGGCGAACTGTACATAATTTTACATAATCCAACGAGGTTCTCGAGGCAGCTCGGGGGCCCAGATATGTGCGCGCTGGGAGAGAGAGAGAGCAAGAAAAAAGTGTAGCAGCAGCAGCAGCAGCTACACGCGAGTCGCGCGCCGGAAGCTTAGTTAGTTGCTTTGTGCGCGTTTGACATTTAAATGTGGATGTGCCTTACATATACTATATACACACTGTAGCGGAGTATGCTCAGACGCCTGTACAATAATACCGGCTAGAAAAAAGGAGGAGCAGCGGCAAAAAATATATATAGGGTAGAAAAGAGCTGCGTGGAATAAAGAAACTTTTATACCCCATAGCTATGTGTACGAGCGGCGAACAATGGCCTCTCGCTGCTGCTGCTGCTGCTGCTGTTACTACTACTACGACTACTACTCCTAAAGGGAGTGCTAGACACTGTTGCGCGAGTGTGACACTCAAAAATTAGCAGTGTCAAAAGTAGCAGCGTGACACGACAAATCTTAACTCCGCCTCTTTATTTGTCTTCTTTGCCTTGCAACGACGCACGGGTTCTTGAAAAAAAAACACATCGTTGGGAGATGAGAAAAGTTTCGCTCTGTTTTCTCAAATAACCCAAGACGTAATGACTTTATTATATACGCAACGATGCTTCTAGAGAATTTTCTTAAAATTTACGGTCATGTATGACTAACTATGAATTATATATTCGTCAGTCGTTTTGGAATAAAATTTGCAGCCAAAGAGTAATAGTTTTTGATCTTTCATCTAATCCAATGTCTCGGCAAAGAAACTGCACTGTACCGCCAATTCAGGGCGCAAAGTGAAATTTTCCTCCTATGCAATTTTCATTTTGAGGAATTTTTCATTTCTCGAGGAGAGCAATCGTCGCGCAACTTGACTTTTGACGTCACACACACACACACACCCTCAGTCGCCCAGATGTAAAAGCAAAGAGCTTCGCGTTGCTTATGTTTTTTGGGGCAAATACTTTTTTCGCTAGCTGGCTTCCGCTCTCTCTCTCCCTCTCCCTTGCAGCGCAGTTCGGCCAGGCGTGCAGTGCGGGCCTTTGGCAGCGCCAGCAGTACACAAGTACTTCCGAGAAAGTGAAAAGATACCGCCCGAGGGCTCGTATCCGTCCGTCGCAAATCACCGCTCGCGCCGCTGACTTTGGCCGAGCTTAAAGCTGCAGCGACGCGGCGCGCACTACACGCCACTACTATAATGCGCGCTCGTTGCATGACGGCTGGCGCCTGCATACTATACTCGCTCGCGCGACCTGTACCGAGCGCGGGACTACTGAAAGCTCGGGCAATCGATTCGGAGCTTGCAAACTTGGCTGCGTTTAGTGGGCAAGGCTTTCTCCGAGGCGAGCATCTTTATGGATTCGTCACCTCGGGCTCTTTCTCTTTACAAGTAGAGCGAGCGAGCGAGCAAGTTCGGCGGCCTCGTAATCCAATGACTTGTACCAACGATAAATAACCCTGAAAAGAGCTAATTCGTTCATATTTATAGGAGTTTCGCAAAAGTTCGGACTGGCCGCGCGAAGTAACGCCGCTGGATCATACAAGCGCACAGCTTCGAGTTGTTTGCGCGAAATATGCGCGATAAACTTGCTACGAATTGCTTTTATATGCATAACTTTGAATTTTTCGCGCGAGAAATTCGACGGGAACCAACCACAACAAGACTTTAATGCAGTACTCGCAAATGTCATCAAATAATTTGTGTAATTATTTACTGGCGCGTTTACTCAAGAAGATCGACGCTCCCTTTAACGCTGGGCAGGAATTGTTCAAACAACGCCTCGAGCGTATCCTCTCCTGCGCGCAGTCTCTCAAGCACATCGTCAATATTGAATAATGCATAGATAGAATATGCAATTATCCGAAAAATCTTTATTTTCTCCTGCAGCCAGCGTAAACACAATGCCCGTATGTTTTACCTCAACATGCGAACAAACATTATCGTTTCATCTTTACCGCAGCCGTGTAAGTCGTGCACATCGCTATACAGGCCCCCCCGATAAAAAGCGAGAAAAATCCATCCCTGTACAAGCGCGAACTCTATATACAAGCGAACCGAATGCATGTAAAGAGTTACAGAAGAAAAAAGCAATTATATTACGGGTATAAGGCAAGTCTCGAGCGAAAGCTCTATAAATCTTTGTAAACGCGGGTATAAAAGACGCTCGTTCGGGGGGGAGGAGAGAAAAGTTGCGTTGCCGCGACGGGGAATCGATCTCCATCAGACCGATTCTAGTTGCGAGCTTCGATAAGTTATTCAACGTCGTGTTCTTGTAAGTGAATGAGTAAATACTCGGTGTGCGCGCGAGCTGCTCTGTATGGCTCTAGCGGTAATACACTGGAATTGGAAAGCCTCTCTCTATCTCTCTCTCTACCTCTCTTTCTCTCTCGAACTGATAACACGAAGCGAGAGCTTGATATCAACAAAATAAAAATATTTCGAACCGTGAGATTAAAATTTAATTAACTGGTCAATTATCGTCGTGTAATTTCAATTTCACGTAGTATCGAACTTTATTACACTGCAAGCTGTGTTTAAGCGGCAGTAATATTAATCGTATGGCAGCCGTTGAGCCCCCCCCCACAACGTCAAATACCATTTAACAATAAGGTTCGTTTCACACAGCCAAGCCCTTAAACATGCGATACTGTGCGCGATACCCCGGATGCTGTACATTACTACATGCGTGCCAGTATAAACTTTATTCTCGATTTTTATACAAAAGAAGTTGAGTTAATCGCGTCACCGTGCCAAAACTTTTTACAATCACCAGGGAAAACAAGTAGGTAGCGTAAAAGCTCCTCCCTCTTTCCAGATAAGCGACCTTTTCCACAGCAACTTGCATTGTTTTTATGGTTTTATATATAAAATAATCATCGGCAGCATCTCTTATCCGAGCGCGCAAAAGTTCCTCGCTCGCGCAGAGGTAGCCTGCAGTTTTTCTTGCTTAGAAAAATTAAAGGTTGTAACGGACGTTATGGTTATACGTGTGCACGCGCAACAATATTAAGAAACTCGTTTAAGCAAAGATGAGTTTAGCTCACGCGCTCGGGAGAGAATTGCCGCGTTTGGCAGGTCTGGAAGTAGTACGACTTGTCGTTAGGCCATACAAACTCGGTGTGCTCGAGCGCGTACGAGTTGCCTGACACTTTGACGCTCGTCGTCGTCGCGCCTACAACAATTAGACGGAGACGCCGTGTCGAGTTGACGTACCCCACCTCGCCCAACACCACTGCCAATTTATACTCACGCACACGTATATACACGGCGAGGAATCGAGTTTCAAGATGTAGCAAATGGGAATTTGTTAAAATAGGAGATAAGAAAGTTTGTATAAGATGTGCGGTGCAGTGCGCGGATCGATGAAATTGGAACAGACTCCAACGCCAGCTCTGCGCTACGCCACTGTCTATCGGAATACATGCGCGCCACGAGGGGGTGGACGATTTAATGGATCGTGAAAGAGAGAAAGTAGCACTTTTAATTCCGACTCTTTTAATTGACAAGTTTACACGACTTCGTTTATTTTGCGCGACTCGAGCTCTCGTTTTTTTTTTCATCCCGTGTATACGAGCTCTCGCTCGTTAGCGACCTTGTCTCATCTTCGTCACTCGCATATGCCTTGGCATCGAGCCCGTGCACTGCTATTGCTCCTGCATGTGAATACATTTTTTTAACGCTCGCCTGAACTACCTATACGTATGCCAGGCTTGTAATCAAGAAATCGTCCAAGTGTCTCATCTTTTTTTCATTTAATTAGCGTATGGTATCGGAAGAGCATGAATTTTTGAGTAATTGACGGAAATAACACGAGTAAAAGCATTTTATGAACGTGAAGAATTTATCTAATGTGATAATGACTATGGCTTCAATAGTGACCAGCTTTAGCCTGATATTAACGCATATTTTAATTTTTTTCTTTTTAGATTTTGCAGCTACGGAACCTTGCTCATTTTTACGACATGAAACCCTAATATGCCTGTGGTCACTAACCAAAATTTGTCAGCGTTAAGGATAATATAATGTGAAATATGTTAAAAAAAACGGTACGGGTAAAAAACTGAGGTGGCTGAAAGATAAAGTTGATTCCAATTGTTCTCAAATTTCCTCGCACATATGATAATTATTTTAGTAAAATGTTCAGAAATATCTTGTTACTATAGCACACAAAATTGGGTAAAGCGCAAAAATTTTTCGAATATTTCTTTATTACAATGGCTGCGTACGAGGAGAAAGCTTTTTTTGTAAAAAGAGTGTACCATGTTAAAATGCTAGCTCGCGCGCTTTTATATTCATTGTGCAAGTTGCGCGAACTACTTAAACAAACAGCCGAGTCCTCGAACTGAAATAAAGAAAAATACACACAGGTCGAGGGAGAAAAAGATGGAAAGAGAGAGGGGGGAGGGCGGGAGAGAGAAAAAGCAAATAAAAGCTTGCGGATTTTGCACGTGTAAATTGCATTAAAATCCCGCTACTATCCACTGGCGAAGAGTTAAATAAATTACGGCCAATTAAAAAATAAGCTGCTCGTCATCGGCTCGATCTACTTCGACATGCCACGCGCCCATCGATGCGTGTTCCCAGGGGAAAAATCTGATTTCATTAAAAGCTACGTTTCCGATCGAGCAACACGCCCAGCAGAAATCTTGACATTAATTACGATCTACTTTCAAAGAGGCAGCCTTCCATTTCATTCAGATGAGAAAAAAAGGGTGCTTCTGACGCATTTAAAAGTCAATATCTCTAGCATTCGCGCATTTACGAGGCCGAGCTTTCGAGCGCTTACATGCGTTAACGCTGACGAGGGAGCTGGAAATCTTGAGTGTAACTTTGTTACGCAACTTGACCGTTTAAAACGAGATGAAACGCGGCCACGCGCAGTTGGGGGAGTTGAAAATTATGTCTCGAGTCTCAAGAATCTAGGCGAGCGAGTAAAGTCGAGCACGCAAAAAGTGCGGAGTGCGAGTCCCCCGACACGAGTGCAGAATTCATGGTCAGAGTGTGCAGCTGGAGCTACGCTCAGCTAACTGCTCTTATGCGCGCTACAAGAGTTACGGCAATTAAGTACTGCGTGTACTCTGTGTTATGTATACAGGCCGCAACTGGCGCATCAAATCCTCTCTTTCCCTTGCTCGCGCTCTCGCACTTCCTCTCTCTCTCTCGCTTCTGCAGCTGCACATGTTTACGAAGCCAGCGCGTGTGTATATTTGTGTGCATATAACGTAGATAGATATAGTAATGGGTTTTGCGGTCTGTTGTGTTGGGCTGAATTGTCTTATTGATAAGTTCTCTGCAGCGCGCCCGAGAGAGAGAGAGAGAGAGAGAGAGAGAGAGAGAGAGGGAGAGAAGTTTTGCTACTTCGGCAAACACGATATATATTCATCGAATAAGCTATATACGACTTGCCAGGCGCGAGGAGCTCGTTGATATTTATGAGTCGAGAGATTATGGCAAGGGCTTCTGCCTCGAACGATATAACGAAAGCTATCGCATTGTAAAATTAATCTTTTGTCGCGAGTCTGCTATACGTCTCCAGGCTTGCAAGCGACTTGAGATATATACATTTTATCGAGATCGGATTAGTAGCGAGATCGCCTATTTTAAATGATTACAATAAAAAGCGATCGTTAGCAGCGAGCTTAACGTTAAACTGTATCAGAGCTGACGTATTTATATGAAAAAAGATTGAAATCATTTTTCAAACTTCACTTCCTCTAATGTAACATGAATGAGTAATTCAAGTTGAATATTAGCTCTTGGGTATATTTCAATAATAAACTAAGATCTTCGCAGCGATACTTTTACAGTTTGTTTTAACTTCCATCTTCGCTATACACGCGTGTGTGTACTTTTAACGAAGTGCATCGTGCACAAGTTTCCATCATTGAGTTATAGAAAAGTCGAACGTGCACGACCAATTTTGCTAGCCTAGAGTTTCAAGAAATTCCACCCTCTTGCTGAACGTTGAATGTACATAATAAATGGAGTTTAAAAGTTTTGCCAATTGTGTATATACATATTTACTTGACAAGAAAGTGGATTACCTTTGAAACATGTACGACTATTTGCCAAAGACCTTGAAATCGACTCGGTTTCGACTTATTTTCTTTCTATTTTTGTTTTGTTTTTTTTTTTATACAATTTTTAATTCGCACATGGGTAATTATGAGGATTGAAGCTCGCAAAGTTGCGGCTTAGCTTCATCACGCAGTGCCGCTGCTTGAGCCTTTTAACTAAATTTATAATGTTTCCGGGCTTAATTTGTGTGAACTACACCCGTGTGGATTTGAAAATGTATTACGGCGAGTCCAACATTGTTATCCGCCACTGAAACATGCACGAAGGCGTTAGCTTTCGCTGTTAGCTTTCGCTCGTAGTATTATCAACATTTCAAGGGGAAACAGCCACCCCCGGCCTGCCAACGGTAATTAAAATCTCTCCTTAACTTTTGTTACGACCGTGATTACACATTATTATATAAAAAATTATATACGCACGACGAGGTGTATGTTTTTACGTGTCGTGGCCGATATGCAAGCTGCCCCGAGACAGCCGGTAGCGGCGCACTCAGGACTGATTGCCGCTGAATACGAGAAAAAAAGTCAACGAATCTTCTTCCTCCTCCTCTGGTGAACAACAATACGTGGAAAATATCTCTAGATGAACTTCTGCCATACGCGACATTCACACTCAGAGAGAGAGAGAGAGAGAGAGAGAGAGACACGCGGACTAGATGGAAACGTATACATCAGCGCAATTTACACGACGTAAACAGAGCTTTGCTTTGCCTTTGTCTGTCTCTCTCGCTCCGACTCTCTCTCTCTCCCTCATTCTGCACTGCCTATTGGCCTATGCCATTTAGAGTGAGATGAATAATAAAGGGCCTCTGCCTGATCCATAATACAGCCGCGTGCAGCATATAAACACACGTATACACAGACCAGCCACTGCATTCACATGTGCTGCTGCTCTAAGCTTCATGACGAAAACAAAGCTCGGCAGCGCGTCTATGTGCTTGCGTGTACGTACGTGCGTACTATCATCCTATATATAACTGGCATCGTGTGCATACGAGCTGCGACACCGAGGTCTATACTCATATATCAAAGTTTACCGGCGAGAGAGAGAGAGAGAGAGAGATAGGATATATGTACATGGGACTGCAGGCCTAAACGAGTCTGCTCTTGAAATTTGCTTTGCGCGTTTGCAGATGCCTGAATAGTTTCTTATCTCCTCGGCTGTATTTATATCGCTCAGAGCTGTTAAAGATGCAGACGCCGATTATCTCTGGGAAATATTTCCGTTTGACGGCCTCGTGTTATAGGTGTGAAAATTAAAGCGAAAATGTATAAGCGAATGACGGCTGATATCGATGGGTTAATGAGCTTTTTCACTCGGCGTGTCTCGTGTCGCCCGTTAACTGTATCGGAATAAAAGCTTTTAAAGAATTACACCCAGCGACGTATCGATTGGCATGCGCTCCGACCGAATGAGCTATTATCAAGGACGTTGTGCACGCGGACTTTTCCTCGGGCCAGAAGACTTTTATCTAATTTTAAGGGCTGCCTGACAGGTATATGACTGCAGCACGACCCGTACTCCTTGCCGTGCTATTACAGCTTTGAACAGGAGCTTGAAATTTTTGCGCGAGTCGAGAGGTCAAAGAGCCGAGATTTCTAAAGGTCGAGAAAAGATCACAAGGATGAGAGAGTCGGACTAATGTCGCGCGCGCGTCCAGACGATAGGTAGGTACAAGGCACTGCACATTCGAAGGCGTATAACGAGACAAGCGATGCGCGTCGAATGGCCGGCAGCTACGGCACTTTAAAAAAGAGAACTGAAGAGTCGTCGTCGTCGTACAGAGACGGCTATATGTATGTACGCGAGGCGCGCGCGAGCTTTGAGCGAAAAAAACTCGATCGTACGGAACTGCTCTCGATATCGCCTATACAAGTGCGCGAGAGCTGCTGCGATGTTATTGCTATGCTAGCTTTCGCTACTGAATGGCTCGAGTGCAGCTATAAAATCGCGGAGTAAAAAAGAAGAGGCCGCCGCCACCACCGCCAGCCAGTCCGATCAACGTGAATGAAGCGCTTCGCTCTTGGTTCGCGCACCGAGCTTTATTATTAGATTCGGACGCGCAAAGTAGAGTACGTGCAGGGCCACGGCTATGACGGAGAAGGTGGCAAAGAGAAACAAAGTTATGCCCTCCATAAAAGCCGTAAATTTCGAGAGGGAGATGCTTTTCAAATCGAGCACGCGCTGCTTAAATCACAACCGACAAAAAAATACCCGACGAGATTACGAATTACTTGCTTGCGAGCGTGTGCGTGATGCGATCCTTTTCTTTATCCCCTTTCTTTCTTTATTCATAGGACTTTTTTCTTATTTATAAAACATTCCGATTATCGATTCTGAAATTTCATCTGAACAATGCAATCAGATTTATCCCCGGGGAGGCGAGATCTACTGGGAGCTTGAAATTGTTTTTCCGTTTGCAGTAGTCAGCCGCATGTATACTCAGTCACTTTTTATCAACAACAAAAATAATAATAATAATAATCAACTTTTTCTATTTATTTTCAAGCCAATTTACTTTTGCTTCGTGACATATAGCAAATATGCTACTCATCGACACAAACATCAAAAGATAGCAGAGACAAAATATAATGCGATATCGCATATTCATCGATTCGAGATCATAAACGACTTCGGAAATGAATGTCGATGCTCGACGCGCGGATGATGCTTATTAAACGCGCGCGCGTATGATAACGGAAATGACAATTGACATATACGCGTTTGCGCGCCGAGAGTAAACGACCATCGATCGGCCAAACTTCGTATTTGTAGCGAAAATTGAAGTTTCGGGAAAAGGTGAGCTCACGAGGGAGTGCGTTCGAATTTTCACAGTGCGCGCAGCGGCAACGACTCACATTGAAATTGTACGAAATGGAATCTGCATTATCTGGAAATAAGGTAATAAAACGAAACTTGCCATAGGTCGCTCTACGACGACTTGCAATACTCGCATTACTTTATCTTATTTCAAGTTACGCGAGACTCGGTGCAACACTTTAGAACTAATTTAAACTTGCCAGTTTTCTCAAGTTAATGTGTACGTATTAACTATTGCACATTTGTTTACGAATTGTATTTCCCCAGCTGCTGTAAACTAAACACGTTCATCTCGCGCCTAGACTTTAAACAAATATTGAAATGCACGTGTAACATGGATGCTACTACTTCGCACCATTGCACTACGACGCTGTAACAATTATTTCGTTTAGAATACAAAACTTCGATTCGTAAAGGTAAAAAAATAAAATAAAAAAAAAACGTTTAGCATTACATTTTCATTAAAAGTTATTTTCTATTATTCGTTTATGCCGGGGCAAGAAACTTTTGCTTCGTTATCCTCGGAAAACAAAGATATCCGCGCGAATCTATATGCAGTGATTTTGGCTCCAAGGGAACCCAGCGCGGCACAGCAGCTGTGATTGGAAATTGCTAATAAGAGAGTTCTCGCGCTCGGTTGATTGGCCAAAGACGCGCGCGCGCGTACGGCTGCAGTGTCTTCGATGAAATTCGCACGAAACTTTGTGCTAACTTTAATCATTAGAACGCGAGAGATTCAAATTACACAAACACGAGAATCGATGTGGTGAATGTATACGTGATAGAATCGAGGGCGAAAGAGACTGCAGTGCGGTGTGGAAAAAAGAAAGAGCCTGCGCAAGCTCGAGGCCGCGAATGAATGAGGCAGAAAAGGTGCGAATAAACGAGGATTGATGGTCTTATGTAATGAGTGAAAGGGAACAAAAACACGCGGCGACATCAGGGCTTATTCAGCGCTATAAAGATGAAAAAGCTCTTACGAGCTTGCGGCGCGCATATCTATATATCGATCTCGTATAGCAAAAGTCCGAATTCGTTTGAGCTGGCGCATATTCCGTTGCACGTGGCAACCATTGGCCTTTTTTAATTCCGTAAAAAGGGCCCCGAAAGCCATTATCGCGATTGCGGCAACGCGCTACATCACTGCGCGCGAGCTTGCGACCCTTAATTAACGAAACGCGCGCACCGCCGTGTACCAATGAAAATCTCGGCGCATCTATGCTTTTCTTTTTTTCCTCTCTTTTTCTCTATCTCTCTCGCTCCAAACCTCGGCAGATTCCTTAATTTCTGCAATGTTCCCTAGTGATGGTTATTATAGCATTCAGACTCGCTCGGTATACTTGTGAAATTATGAAAATGTACCGTCCCAGCGACTAGCAGCCGTTTACGCGTTATTGTTCAATATATCAGATATTATATTTCATAGCGTCGGGGTGTTTTAAAAAACTGATTAAATCTGTGCGTTAGTGCTCGTGGATGTGGGAAATTTGATAAATTTTCGTCAGCGTTCGAGTTGAGGAACGTGTAATTTTTGCTTGATTACAGCACGAGGCAGACGCGTAGTCGTGTGATAGTCTTTGTGTTGACGCTAGCTTGAGCTTGGAAAAATAATGAAATAAATCCACAAAGGACACGCTGATGTGATGAGAACGAGTACGAGCAGGAAATTCCCTCCTACGTTTGCTTTGAAACAAGTATGCATCAACACGCTTGGCGGCTAGGACATGTAAAAGCTCGGTTGCGACGAGCTCGGATTGATTCGATTGACGCACACGCGGCGCCGTTGATAGAATTTGAGCTTCGGCATAGGTAGCAGCAGCAGCAGCAGCTTGGCGTGTAGTCATATCAGCGTCTGCGGAAAAGTATAAAAGCTATTGAGTCGGTTAAATTCCGCAGCGCGCCCGGGAGAGGCCATACAATAACGACTCGGAGGTTTAGTGCAGTACTTCGATGTTAATCTATCGGCTGCTGCTGCTGCTGCTGCTGCCGTACGCTACAGGTGGCCGATCTTTGCAATTTATGTACGACGCGTCAAGTTACCTACATCGCGAACCTAACGCGCAGCTCACTCGTTGTTTTGTTTTTGAAAAATCATTCTGACATTTCTGTCGAGCGAGCTTTTGCTAAGAGCAGCTACGTGTGCGTTTCCCGTCCCCATACGCAGAAATAAAAGTGCAGTTTGTTTAGACACGACGAGCTTTCGGATGAGTGAAAATAAAAAAGTTCAATCGAAAACGTGACGCCAGCGTATACATTATACCATTATTTGTATATACGACGTACGCACGCGTACTCAGCTGTCAAATGTGTATTTTTATACACACGTACAGACGCACGTGCATGTGGCCCGTCGAATTCATATGCCGCGCGCGGATCAAAGAAATGATTGCCTGCGTTGCGTGTGTGTGTGTATTCGCGGCGAGCTACTACCCACTCTCGCGAGCTCGCAGCCGACTATAACGAATGCTCGCGCGTTTGTTATCCCCGACTAGATAGGTATACGGCTCTCTTTCTCTGCGTGTATTTTTCCTTCGATTCTCGGCGCGCGCGTTTGTATACGTGCGTACATCGGGGCGAGTGTACGCAGATTTCCGATCGAATAATCGAAAAAAGTGAACGCGTGCTCAGTGGCACGTGCCACTGCCGAGCGCAATTCCGCTCTGTTGCTGCAAGCTCGATCTGTGTATCGGCGCCGAGCAATAATGCTGTTTACTCGGATGTTTTACAACATTTTTGACGTAACGAATGAACCTGCGCGCGCGCGAGAGAGATGAGAATCGATCAAAGTTTAAAGCGCATTTGTAGCGGATCGTGTAATAATGCACAGGCGGGGGCGCACATAACCGACTCATATTTGCCACGCGTATAGATCACTTATTCATGTACAATCAAAGTTGGGCTGGTTGCCAGCCGCAGCAGCTAAACGGAAATCATACGGTTGTCGGGGAGCATCCGATCGAGCGCGTAACAATTAACCGAGTATCGATAGCAGGGCAGAGGCGCGATGCGTTCCGTTTGGGCAAACTTTCCTCTATAAGATTATAAACCGCGTAAACTTGATAAAACTATGCATGGAAGGAGCGCGAGCGCGTGACAAGGAGCTCCAGATATGGCAAGCTAAAATAATTGGCGTATTGTTGCAGACCCGTCAGAGCAGCACAACATCGAACGAGGACGAAGCCGAGCAGCAGCAACAGGCGCTCGGTGCCGGCCAAAGCCGTCGCGGCACTTCGGTAGCGTCGCCCTCGGACATCGTCGGCTCGCTCAAGTCCGTCATCAGCGATCACTTGAACGTTCGCAGATTCTCGACTAGAGATGCCACGGCGGCGAGCACGAGCACGAGTACGAGCGTCGATAACGTCAGGGGACTCGAGCCAGACGAGGCAAAGGTCGAACAGCAGCCAATCGTAGGTGGCTACAAAGTTCAAGCCGAGTCTCAGCTACCGAAAATCGCCGGCGAGAGCAGCAGTAGCAGCAGCAGCATCAAGTGCAAACTGCCAGTGGCTTCTACGACGACTACCAACTACGAACTGCCTAAGGGGAAGGATTACGTGCCGCCACGGCCTAGATACTCCGAGTACGAGTTCCCGAGCCCTGAAAAGACTGCCGAGGCTGCTGGCCTGTCGAGCCGAGTTCAAGAACAATATCGCCGACACTCGGTAATCCCGCTTCCGATTGGCTTTTCGCGCTATTTGCCTTTCATTAGCTCATCAGCGACTAAACGTTTATTTTTCTCGGCCCAGCACACACCACGTTCGGCCGAGGCGGCATGCTGTTCCCGCGTCGAGGCGGCCGCGGCGGCCAACAGGTCCAGCTACGAGGAGATCAGAAGTGCCGCCGCCGCTGCCGCTGCTGTCCCAAAAGTCAAAGCGAGCCACCTGCCGCACATGCCGGATCAGCTGATGACCAACCTCGCCCTCAAAAAGCCCAACATCCCCAAGGCCCAAATGAAAGGTAAATTGTCTTCAACTTTGAGCTTTTGTAAATATGTAGATAATGTAGCTGGAAAAGTCGATCGATAATTCGACTGTGCGACGAATCGATCGAACCGCATCGTCGCAATAACATCAAACGGTCGTCGTTCAGTTGAACCTAATCAAATCGATAAATATATGCCCGGCTGGATTAGCCCTTCTCAAAATCCAATTCCGAGCTTAAACCATCAAGCTCTTTCCCATTCTAGCTCGTCCTCGTCGTGAGTAGCGCTATATAGCAACGTAAACACGTTGGCACACGCAAACACACACACATACTCGATTCAGACGGACGAATAAACCATACGTCCTTTTGCTCGCCTGGGAGAGCTAATGCAATTTCCGAGAATAGTGTATAGGCCACCACACGCATCGCCCAATGAGAGAGAGAGAGAAAGAGACGGACGATCTGATGAACATTTCGATGGCTTGTTTATTCAATGGTCAGTTTGCCGCTATACTTTCGAGCGTCGACGATAACAGCGCGCAACGCAGCCTCGAAAGCACTTCTAGTTTCGTGTGTACAATCAAGTTTTATCGCGCGCGGCCCCCTCAACTGGACACGCAACTGGACGCGCAACTGGACGCGCAACTGGACGCGCAACGAGCCGCAGTCCGCACGTACGCACGCACGGCGGCCTCGCGCGATATAATATCCATATATTCGAGCTTGCTACGTGGTGCACACACAGAGCAGTGGAATGCGAGCGCGAGAAAAAACAAAAAATAGAGATATGCCATATCCTCAATTTGCATGCGCGTCGAGTTTTTTCTTCCCCCTCCTTTACTCGTATCGCGCCCGAGTGTGTGCGTTGGGAATCTTTCCGAGTTTAGATTTTTTTTATTCCTGCCAGCGCTAAGCGCAGAAAGAGAAATTATTGCGTTGCTAAGTGTCTTTTCACGCAACTCGCGCACTAGAAACAGAGAGATGCTGCGCGCAGATTTTTATACTTCATAATGGAACTTTTCACGCTGCTTCAGTTGAATGGAATTCCCAGTTCGGTTATTATCGTTTGCGATACACTCAGGTGCTTGCTTTTTTTCATCTTCATCTTCTCCTTCTTCTTCTTCTTCTTTTTTTTGAGGCAGGCTGCACGCCATTGTTTCTGCCTCGGATATTTTTCCTCTGAGATGCACTAGACAGGAAGAATAAAGAATTCGCGCGATATCTTTGTCTCTGTTATTGCGCCTGCGTTTGGAAATTTTGCAAATCATATAGATAGCTGCGCGCGCGCTTGCCAAGCTGCAGAAAGAGAAAACGAAATTTTCACGCAACAAGTGCCTAAAATACGCGGCTAAAAGTTTGTTTCGCTCAGTGAAATTCAGTCAAGACAAGATAAATAAAGAGTTTGCAAAACACACCGGAGCTACGATGGGTATACGAGAGAGAACCTCGGAGCGCGTTAAGCTCCTTCCTCGCGGGCGCGCAGTCGAAAAAACAAAGCGATAATCGAGCAGAAAGAAGAAAAACAAAATTGAAAAGAGAGCGCGATTACACGAAATTCAAGTACAAGAGTACACACACGGGATGAGAAAACGCCGCTCGTGTTTTTTGCCCGTTCTCGCACTATATTACCAAAATATAGCAGCTTTGCAGAGTTTGATGATCTTGAGCTTTACCCAACGAAATCACCTTCTAGAGCGAATCTCCATCCACCCTATGCCGATGCCATGCTTAAAGCGATCAATTACATTACATACTGCATGTACAGCAGCAGTGGCAGCATATCCTCTAACAACGTGTAATTAACCCGCTGCTATATATACGTTTTCTCCCACTTTGCTGAACTGCAGCCCAGATATAGATGCATCAACGTCCCGGTGTGGTGATATTATAGCGCGACGAAGAGAGCGACTCACGTATCTCGCTCTCCCTCCCATTTCCTCGTGTGTCCAAATTTCTGAAAATGTATCAATTTTATGCGGCTCCCTCTCTCTCTCTCTCTATCTCGCTCGGCTCGTGAATCTCGCACGGTACTCGTAATGGCTTACGCCGAGCTACGCGTTTCATTAATTTTCCTCGTGAAAATCTATGTGTGCGTAGCGGATTTACGTTTTCCGCGCGCGCGGGGCTCGCGTGTACATGAGCGGCTCACAGGATTACACATCTTTGAGAGTTGATTAATATCGCAGAGACAAGGTGGAATTAATTCATTAGCTGCATCGGGTTTTACAGCAGATAGATATGTTTCGTCCGCATAACATATATGGATAGTCTATTTACGACTCGAGATCCACGAGTTCGACGCAATTCAATTTGGAAACGGACGTAGCTCTATTAAAATATCGCAGTTAAAGCATCGATACATTAAACAGGCTAATGGAACGATAGTAAGCACACAATAGATAGACCAAATCCATTTGTAAGTTCCGCTAGAATTGCGGATCGTTTGCCTTTAAACGCATTAAATAATAACGATTTTGTGCCGTAATTAGCGAGAGGTGCAAGAAAAAGGTTACCGGTGCGCTTAGCGCGAGCTGACTATATGCTCTGGCTTAATCTTATAATTCATTTCGATCTCATAATACCTGCGAAAGCGCCTATATATATACTTACACTCCGGCTTCTTCTTAGCCGGCGGAAAACGCCTTAAACATCTAATATAAAGTGAATTTATGCTTTTGCGAGTGACTCTTCCGTGTACTTTGCTGTTGCTACCTTACCAACATAGTTGATAATTAAAAGTCATAAATAAATTGCTTAACTCTTGTCTGGTCGAGAAAAAGAAGTAGACATAAGCTTACACGATTTTCGATGCCGTACATAGTTGCGAGTGTAAAAAATCGAGAGATCGGAGGCGCGCCTGCGAGCTCGCACATAAATGGCGTGGTCTATACGTGAGAATGCAATCGAGTGCGAAACGAGCTGCCATTAAATGGGGGGTGCCCCGGCGTTTAACGCGAAACCGATCCCGACTCGTACTATTCGATGGCCGAACACGCGTGTATTAAACAAGCGGTGCTACTTTGCGGCCTCGCAAGGACCATTTTATTTATGCACATGTATTATACAGCTCGAGCACGTATTTTGTGCTGTAAAATGAAAAAATAAAATAAAATGTTTACCTCAACAATGTGTAGCATCGTCAGTGAAATTACTTCCGACGCGTGCTTACGATCGGGAATTCCCGACCCGAAATTGGTGTTTGATCTCGCGATTATCTAAAGCTGCGACCAAGAGCTTTTAAATTCATTTTTGGAATTGAAAGTAAAAAATTCTTTATTAACGCGCACGCACTCGCCCTGTAAAAGTTGAGTAAATTTCCTGCCATTAAAATGAAATATGCAGAGAGCCCAAGCCGGAACTTTTTAAGCCTCGACACTCTTGCGTAAAAAATATTTGCGTCCGCAGCAGCTAGATTTGCCGCGCGAAGAAACTTTTTCATTCGCGGTTCAATTTATAAATGATACCTGTGCTACAAATATATTCGCATGACCAACGAGAAAATTAATTATTTAATTTTTTTTCAAAGATATCCTAGATGGACTAACAAATCGTCGTGGAGCTTTTTCAAAGTCTTGGAGCGTATAGCAATTATATGAAAATTTTTGAAAACGGAAATCCAAAACGTAAATCAGTGGCGCTAAAATTATACGCACGTTCCAGGGGCGGTTATTAAATTCGCTTCAGTCGCAGCACGGCTCGATTCATAAATCACGGTTTTGCATACATTTTCAGCGCAGGGTAATTTTTTGTTTAATATCCACGTACATCTGCAAACTTTAATCCTTCAATTTTTACGATACATATAGTATATATCTCGCTTAATTGACAATAAGCATAACCTGACATATTTATGAGCATACGCTGCACGCGTCTGTCCACAGAGCTCCGAGAGGCCTTCCGGCTTTTTGACAAAGACGGAGACGGAAGCATCACAAAGGAGGAGCTTGGCCGGGTCATGCGTTCTCTTGGACAATTCGCCAGGGCCGAAGAACTTCGCACTATGCTTGAGGAGATCGACATAGACGGTGAGTGTTATTCGCACAAAAGTCACATTTTTCAAGATAGCAACGAGAAAAAACAAATATTTGAGATTTACAGTAATTTTATATCATTAAAAAAATACCAATTATGTTTATCAGGACTGGAAAAATCCTCTCTTAAAAAAGTGACGAACAATGACTGACAATCTAATGTATAGCAGTTTTTAGTACCCAATAACTATTATGTTTTTTTTTATTTTCTGATTGGATAAAGACGTTGAAAATATCGCAAAGCAAAAATCCTGTCTACTTAACTGAATATAACATGCCGAGGTCAGTTTTTCGTCAGTCGCTCAAAGTATTATAAAAGACTTGGATTTTGGCGCGAATTATGCAGTTGAAAATAAGTCTCTATCAATACGAACGTAATGCAAATAAATGAAGGCCTCACTAGTCGAGGAATTGAGAAAAAAAAGTTGACGTAAAGAGGGTCATAAAGCCGTTGGGACGAGAACTCGTGCTCTCTTTCCCGTCGAATGCCCGATACAAACACCCAAGCTGCACCGCCAAGCTGCGAGCGAACGACGCGGCAAGACGATAATGGGAAATGCGCTTATTTAGCGCATTTTTTCCTATGCATTATTCATATCGCTCGAGCCATACGCCCACTGCTGCTTCTGTTGCTTTGTATATGGCGTACATATATATAGTGCGGGCCACAGAGAATAATCTATGAAAAGAGCGAGAGAGACGCGTTCGATGCGCGGCAGCCGACGAGCGAGCGAGTTTGCGCGCGCGACCGAAATCGAAATGCGTGCACACACCTGGTAATTTATGGCGAGCAGCGTACGGGCTATATAGTATACGGGCCGCTCCACATATATATAGAGACGCGATGAATACCTAAAATGTTGCCGCGGCATAAATATGACGTGGCGTGCTGGCAAGGAGAAAAAGCTCCTTGGATAAACGCAGTAGAAACTCGAGGCTTCCACTCGGCTTTTTTGTTCGCGCACTGGCTATATTACTCGAGTGGCAAGTATACACTCTCGAGCGATGTTGACTTTCTCTCTCTCTCTCTCGCTCTCTTTTTCCTTGCTCAGGACGTACGTATATAGCGATGCGTTCGAAGCATCGTCGAAAATACGCCAAGCGCATCGATCGAAAGCTAAAACGTCGACGCTACTCGCTTAATTAGGCGATGCGATGCATCTCATTAATTTCCCAAGCTTTTCGGCTGTTTCTCTTTTTTCCTCTTTGTATTATCCTGCAACTCGTTAAAAAAGCCACGCTGCGGCCCCCGAAGAAAGAAGCGGCTTGAAAATAACAAGCCGGCCACGCCACACAATTTGTGGTCAATTTACTCATGAAAGCGAGCGACTTATTTCGGCGCGAGGCACCAACAAAATACAAGCAAGGCATTATTACGAAGCTACTTTGCGTTGACGTGCCGCACATTTGTCTTTCCTCTCTCGCTGCTGCTGCCGCCGCCGCCGTCGCACTTCGCAATGAAATATTTCAATCGTGCTGTTTATAAATATAAGCGCGTCATTCTGGCCTCTCTCTTTTTAATGGAGCCCTCGTGCCCGCGTCACCCCGAGAAAGGATGATAAAGTGCGCTAATAAATTTCAAATAAAAATCCTTCGAGTGTACTTTATGGAGATAAAGAAAAATATCAGAAATAGTCCACATCGATTTGCCTCCCGGCTTTTCTCCTTCTTTCTTTCCACCCTCGCGCGTACCTACCGCTGTCTTATCGCACTGCTAGCCTGCTGCTGCCGCCGCTGAATGTATGGTATAGCACGGTCGCTATAGTGCAATTGTTTTTATGGACAAACTTAAAGAGCGTCTCTTTTGCTGGACGTGAAATTCCATTTGCACCGTTTTTATTCCCACGAAAAAATTTATCGCACAGAAGAGGGAAGATTTTGCCGCTTTTGAGTTCGAACGAAAAAAATCGCCGTTATTATATCGGCGATGCAGTGCTGCTGCAAGCCAATGTAGCAAAGATCGCCTCTGAGTTTTTGCAAATGATAAATTCACCGGGGATAGCTCGCCCAAGCAAGAGAGCTAAACGGAAAGCCACAAACTCGAGTTGCTCTTCCATTAGCCGAGCAAGTATAGTACGTACGTCTCGGGCTTAAAAAGGCTCGAGAAACATGGGTAATCAGTATTTTACGGCGAAAGGCGAACGAGTACAACGATTACCCCGAAAAGACAAGCTCGTAGAAAAGAGAATGTACGCGTACACTTGCACATGTACACATAAGGGACGCAACAAAACGAAGCTTTTGACTGGCCATAGTTAGGTTGTAACTACTGCGCAGAGTAGTTTTTCTCCGTGCTACTAGCCGCTGCGTATACAGGGCCCATCTAGCTCTTGGGGTTTTCAACGCAGCTCGAATATTTATGCGCGTACGCACGCATTTACATGAAAAATATTCGTTATTTACATATTCTTTCGCTATTCCTATTCTCTTTTTTTTCTCCGGAACCAAGGCGCTGAATAAACATTTATCACAGTTTGCCGGGCTCTCCACCTTGAGACACAGACCTTTGGCAGAGGCCGTACATCCACTGTGTGTACATTACTTCTCATTCATCCTCGCGCTGTCGAGTTAATTCTACGCTCTTGATATGAAAAAGGAAGACGAGCTTGTGCTTGAGGAAAATTCAATTGACTCGTTATGACCGGCGGTGTATATAGACACCGAGCGTTTATTTCGTTCTTCTCTTTTTTTTATAGTTCACATAAGCCTCGAGGATATGTATGAAGAAAAAAAATTCGTAGCCTTATCTTGATCCTTCAGCGTCGTCAAAATTCATAGCTCGAGTGAGATGATACTCTCGCGCGACGAGAGCTCGTCGCATTGAAATTCCTTCTTTAATTTTTTTTACCCTGTTAGCGTGCGCCAGCTATTCTGTATTTTGATCAAGGTAAGTTTTTTCTCTAGTAAAATGCATTGATTTTACGAGGGAGAACGGACTTGATCGTTTTTATTCTGCGGAAAGACGAGGGGCAAGAGAAGCTCGTGAGGAAAAGTTGCTACATGAATTGCGTTGCGCGAACCACCGGCAAAACTTTTTTGCATATACATGAGAATTTTTCACTCGGCAAGTGTAAATAAGGAAATTTCTGAAGGATAGCCGATTAAAATCTACATTTTTTATACATGCTCGTTCAATAGCCCAGGCACTGTTAATCAATAAATGTCACGATTAAATATGGAGCTCTCGTCATTATTCAACTAGTCTCTACGGTCTGGTATATATGAAGCGAGCAAAGCATAGAGCGAATTCGAAATATGAGGGTGAAATCCTCGTATCGGTGCGTGTGACAAGCCAATTTTGATAGACAAAAGCAGAAATCTCGCACAACTCGAGCAGGAGTGTCAAGCTTTGCTCTCTGTATACATAGAAATACATAACATCTGCAGGAGTGGCGACTTTGGCAAGTTCATGCTAGCGTCTCGAGAAATCGAGGTCTGAGTTCAACTTGTGTTCTCGTCTGCATTAGTTTATATCGTACTGGTGCATACACGCAAGTCAGCTGTGCAAAAATCCAGCGTGCTTTGCAACTTGTAAACTTTCTCATCATTGTCCTGACGAAAATTAATTTCAAATAATTAGCGGGAAATTGCTTCTTTGGCGTGCGTTAAGTAAACTTACTACTCTGACTCACTGTGTCAGAGTTGATTATGAGGCACCGCCACTGTGCAGTCCTTATATAAGCAAAAAGTTGTTCCAAGCAGCCATTATATACATTCGCTGGGTGAGAAATTTGGCTAATGCTGAAAAACTGACAAACGAGACGTTGAAATTTTTAATTAAAACGAGGCGATAAATTCCAGCATGGCGAATGAAAGAAAGTCGCGAGCAAGTAACAAGTAGCTCAATAGATCAGTCAAAATTCGAACATCTCCATTCTCATCACGTACTCGCACGAGAGAGTGAAAAAGGAGAAGATAAAACATTCGTAGATCGTACCTCCAAGTTATACTTTGATACTTCTCGTTTCAATGCACCATCTCTTACCTCATTTACTTGCACAGGAACAGCTCAATTACAAGAAATTCTGGGCTGGATTATCTCGGTAGTCGAAGAAAAACGAACTGGAACAAATATTTGTTTGTCTAAAAAATTAATAGCGTGTTTCTTACTGCGTTTGTTACAATTTTTTTTTCTGCGCTTAACCAGTACAAGAAAGAAATCTCCGTGAAGCATTAAGTCCTTGCGTGTTTGCAACTTTGTACAAGCGGCTAAAAAGTTGCATGTAATTAAGAGGTAAGAAAAAAAACGAGAAAAGATCCGATTCGCTGCAGAGACAGAAAATAAAAGTAAGAGATTGTAATTATTACTTCATTGTCCGGTTAAGTGCACCGCTATGGAAGATATGCACGGAATTTAAGCAGCTTGAGCATATCCGATTTTATTTTTTCATTTCAACACAATACAACGTTAAAACGAAAACAAACGAATGGACTTTGGCTTGGGGAATTTCTATCGCTGCTAATTGCTAAAAGTAGAGAATCCGGTAAAATAAACCCACTGTCGGCGCTAATGAGAGTAGCGGCCCAAATAACGTTTTTTTTAGCTTCCCTTGATGGACCCGATCAATCACTGATTAATTTAACATTAGTCAAATTATACGCGAATAATACGCGTCAGCATCATTTCAATGATAATTAAGGTAAACAGACACTCACCCACAAAGGCGTCAAATACTTCCATCTCACGAAATATTAAACCGTTTTCCGGAATATGTTATGTTAATATCAAATAGGCAGACTGACATAATCAAACGAAGCATATTACACAATGCAGGGAGGAAAGTTATTATTTTCGTTAGTCGCTCGTCGAAAAATCGTCAAAGGCTCCCCGAAACTCATATTTAGGGGATTAAGTATATGCTCATCCGACAAAATTTTTATGTGATGGGTAAAAGTATACCGCGGGCTATTTCCACGTGCGGATTTTTAATAGGATTTTGCGCTTCGAGCTATATTTTATGCAGAGGAGAATATCGATTGTAAACAAACTATTATTGTATACATTAAAGTTCATATGGAGATATCAAATTCCTCGGTAATAATCAACAAAATCAGCTCACAGTTTATGTGTCAAGCAAAGTTGAGCAATGTAATCCTAAGAAAAAGTCAACACAACACGACTATATCCGATATCGTTGAAAGTAAGGCAAGGCAAAAAGTAACGAGATAAATAACAGATGAGCGAGATTAATAAACGAAAGATTTTAATCTCGTTGTATACTGCTAAAAATCTGGAGCTACGTCGTTAAGACTTGAGGGAAGAAATAAACACGCGTATCAAACGTTTTAATTAAAAATCTCGAAGCGGCTTAAGAACCTACATAAGTCATACGCATTGTGCTTGTGAATGGTTATATACAGTGAGCGGCTGCTGGAGGATAAATCCCTTCTTAATCAGACGTAAAGCAACACAGAACTGCAGGTTGAAATGCACGAGTACAAAGAAGAGGGAAAGAGAGAGAGAGAGAGAAAGGGGGGATAGTTGTGTAGTACAGGTGCAAAAGCTCACCATTCGCAATCCAAAATTTATCGTGCTTGCAGTTGAGCTTTATGTATATACGAGAGCGAGAGAAGGAGAGAAAGTGAAACATATTTCGCGTATCGTATCCGCCGTGTATGCGGGGTCAGGAGAAAATGTACCTGTCCGAGGCTAGCTAGTAGTAGTTCGCCTTTGGCTTCATTCGTAAGGTGACGCACGGAGCTGAAATGACCATTCGTTGAATTGGAACTGTCGACGAACGAGAGAGAGCAAGAGAGAGAGAAAGCTCTCAAGAGTCTGAAAGGGCACGTTGTGTATTACATACCCTTTGCCTTGCATACGTGTAATTCTCGTTATTCTTCGCACCGCACAACCTCGACTACACGAGCTTTTGCACCAGCGAGTTTTTCACAATTCCTGTGTCCACAGGACCAATTTCACTTGAGTGTATATTGCCAGATAACTAGTGGCGAATTTTCCTTCGCGTTCCTGTTTCTCTTTCTTTTTCTTACTTCCTCTCTCTCTCTCTCTCCTCTCTTTCTTTTTTGTTTGATTATTTACAGTCTACATAATTCTTTCTTGCGTATTTGGTTTGGAGATATATTCGCCGCTTTTCAAGGATTTCTACTTCCGTGGAATGAGACAAAGACGCTAGCGAGTGCGCGCATGGGTCGGGGAGGGAAACGGGGAAATAAGAACAAAAATAAGCTCTTATATTTTGCCGTTGCAACAAATGATAATGAAAGGTAAACAAGGCCACTACGTTTAATCTTCCTCAAATTTGCGTAATAGGTCGTGGCGACGACTATTGTGAATTATTATTCATTAGTCGAGTAAAATTTCTTACCACTTTTAAGAATGAAAATTAATAGCAACTCGGCGCATTTTTTCGCGGCTCGTATATAAGAGCGCTTCCAACCTGAGTAAACAATACAAGAGCCGAGTCAAGCGCAATGTAGACTCAACGACAAGGATGTTCTCGTGTAAAATCGAAAGCGAATGCAAATGATATTGCAAATATTATTGCACATCGCGTCGCTTGAGAGCCGTTTTATCGATCGATTCTTAAACCACCAGAAACGTTCGACAAACTTATCTTTACTACAAGAGACGAAATCGAGGGAAGTTTTTCAAGCTTTAGACGAGCCATCGGATTATTGCTGCGGTAAAATCCCAATGACATTTGCTTTTCGGCTGAGGCGTTGACAGATGATGTAATTTAGTCTTTTTGACACACGAATTCCCGAGATATTTTAAATTCCATCATTGCCTGGGTATATAACTTCAACGATCGCATACCAACGTCAATGACTCGATAAATCGCTCCTAATCAGCTGATGTCAAAGGAGCAACGGAGAACATCGAGAAGCACAAACGGCAGCGAATTTCCACCGACTCGAGGCAAACGTCAATGGTTTTGTACCTTCAAAGGTTTCTCAGAACAAGACAAGTAGTATTTCAAAGTGTACAGTCCTTTCATTCGAATCGCTCAAATCTTACAACTGCAAAGGACAGCTACATCTCGTTTATCATGATTTAAATGCACGACACCATTATGGTATATAACCGAGTGTTAAATTTGATTCACGTAACGAGTAAATTACCTCGGAAATTATTAAAATTTCCCTTACACGAATTCATACGTTTTTCTTACGACTGGAGGCATTAAAGTGGCGCGTTATTTTTATTGTCTGATAATAGCATAACGCTCTGAAAAATCGTAAAAAATGATGCCATTGCTCTCGTAAAAGTAGAGAAAAAAATTTCTCACCGAAAGGCCCGAGGACGAGAGACACTTTTTACATGTAATATCTTTTATTAAAAGTAATAAAAACTTTTTTTTCAAAATTAATTATCACAGGCGTATAATTTTTTGGTGCTTTTATAGGCGACGGTAATGTCAGCTTTGAAGAGTTCGTCGAAATAGCCAGCAATATCGGCGGCAGCGCCAGTTCGTCCTCGCCAACGAGTCAAGATCAAGAGGAACAAGAACTTCGCGATGCTTTTAGGGTGAGTTTCTTTCTTTTTAGTGTAAATAAAAAAGAAATGATAAAAAAGGAAATATTATGGTTGATGTTAATCTGGACTCGCAATTACATTAAAGCTTAATAAATCTTAGATATCATAATATGAAAGGATAATATAAATTTCGGAAGCAACTTCTGTACTACGTTTATTCAGACGCACAGTAGGGAGGTATAAAAGCATAAATTTAAAAGAATCAAATTTAAATGTAATTCGCGCTACGAAACAACGCAACATGGCTTTTTTGACCTCGTTTTACGCGAGAGGTAAAAAGAATAGAAGTCGAGATGGCTACTACCGCAAGCAGGACTTTGCTTTGGACTCGTTCGCACGACCACTTTTCATCCCGCGTGTTGACACAGTAATTCTTCGAATTATTTAATTTGAATAACAAAAAAATTTTTTTAAAGGATTAAAATTCAGACATAAGTGCTTCAATGTAAAATTCTAAACATTTCGCACATTTCAATTAGTCAATAATAAACTGTACTTAAAACGTATAGAAATTTTCGTATGAAGGGCTTCGCATAGTTGCATATACGCAAGTGAACCAGACCTCATAACGACTTTGCTCTGGCGAAATTTCGTCCATGTAACTTTTTGTCGTTTCACCAGAATTACAGGTGCGAATTATTTCCAAAAGTACTTACCACCGCGCAAAATTCAAATCCATATAGTGTGTTGAAATTTTCCGCATTCTCAAGTCTACTTTTATTTGACACAACTTTTTGGTTATTCACAATAGTTTTTATTTGTTAGTCCTACTTTTAATAATTAATAACTTTTCAATAAACGTTTTTTTCTTGCAAATCTCATATTTTAAAAAAATATTTTTCTCCAAACTCATTTTAAAAATATGAGGAAAAAAATCCGACACAATAGAATCTCTAATGGTCGTACATGCACACCAGCAGCTCTCACATACCATCGAACGTTTTTTACAGTATATTTTTGCGAGTTCTCGACCCTTTCATGCTCTTGCAGCTGAGCTTTGGGCTTGAATCAAATCATACGAACGGTTGATTCGAAAATCGCCAGGACAAAAGCTGATAAGATATTCACTATAGTTTCTTCCTCGATCATTGTGCGTGGAACAAATTTTTTTCTATAACGTAAGTATACCGACGGACACTCAAGCAGCTGTTGTAGGATGAAATTCTGGACTGCATGAATTTGCGTAAAACAACCAATATTACATAACTTTATTCTTAGAAATACACCGTGTACCGTCTTATTCGGAAAATTCAATTTAAAATTGTGCTGGGAGGGCTTTATAAGATAACTGAAAGAATAATTAAAAATCTTTTATTTGTTTTTAATTGAGTTCTCCGAAAGTTGAATGAAGAAAAATTTTAAGATGTCAAGCATTATTTTAACATAAATCAGAATGGCAAAAGTTACGTTCATCGCTTACGGTACAAAGCAGAAGCTAATTTTAAATGCTTTACTTAAAATCAATACTCACGGCCTAATTAACGCACTAGTACAAGTAGGCGCGGTAAAAAGAGCGATCGACACGAGAACGAGAGAAAAAAATAGAAAAAAGCTCTAGGAGAGTGGAAAAATGGAGTCACTGAGCGAGCCTATAGATTTGCGGCCTCTCTCACTCGCATCCTCCCTCCGCACACACACACACACACGCACACATACACACACGCGTGGAATAGAGCAATTTTAATGATCGGGCTGCAGCGAGGAGCAGGTGCTAAACGCACGCAACTGTGCACGATCCAACGAGAGAAAAAAAATTCAAGAAAGATCTCGCCTCGAGAAAGAGCCTCGTTGCACTTTGACGATCGTGCTGGCTGCCGGCTGAGGAAAAGTTGGTGTGATTTTTTTATTCCATATGTGTAAGCTATAGCTCCTCGCACATGAGTGTGCGTATTATATGCTTCATCATAAATCATCGGATGAAACGGTGAAATTTTTGCAGAAAAATTTTCAGAGACCTTTTGTTGCATTCGAGGAAATACCTTTACGACTGAGTTTTTTACTATTCTCCTTTTTTGTATTTACTGCAGTCATTTTATCAATAAATTTTCATTGAAAAAATTTTTGCGCCGCGCACTTTTCTAATATTCATAAATTCCAAGGCTCGTTTCTAGCGTATTCCACTTGACTTCTTACTCGCATACAAAGGAGATTTGTCATCTCGCCTAGGTACCCTTACATGAACTGCGCTCAAAAAATTACAATACATCTCTCTCCCTCTCTCTTTCTCATAGATACGAAAATTTTTCCCTTGTGTGCATATCACACGTATGAAAAAGGTGGGAGTCTCGAGAAAAGCTTACAAGATGAAGAATGACTCGTCTCTGCATCGCGTCCGGCTTTAGCTAAAGATGTTGTACAATGGATTGTGGAGGGGATGATTTCGAGCGAGTCTGCGAGATTTTGCAGAGTGGCGTCGACATCATCTTATTCTATAAAGTTTTTGCAACTCTACGTTTGGTCCTTAAAAGGACTAGTTTTGATGTATGTTGTTAAGTTATGTAGGATGGCTGGCTGTGACCGGCTGTGACCGGCTGTGACCGATGTTTGACCGGCTATGACCGACGGTGACCGTCTGCAACGGAGGAGTAGTCCCCAGCAAGGTCAGTCTTCTCCAAGGAGGCGAAAGTCCGAATGACCGA
>CACVKI010145737.1:29603-40572 GCA_902732785.1 Trichogramma evanescens
AAAGAGACCGCGGGCGATGGTGTTAAATTTAAAAATCGACCTTGACCATGTAGTCGAAAATCGGGTAAAATGGGCAAAAAACAGCGAAAATCACGGCTTTATAAGCATTACGTGGTTCTGTATCTTAATTTTAAGCTCCGGTGGTGGTTGAAACATGTTTATTAGCCTATTAGTTGACGAATCGCGGAGTTTAGAACCGCAAAACATCATTTTTCCATTTTTGGCGTGCGGTAGAGTGAAAAAAAGGCCAATTTAAGCAAAAAACAGCGAAAAAAATATTGATAGACGTTGAGGAGACAGAAAAAATCATTTGTACGTGCCTGCCTCGAAGGAGCTTTCATTTTATACATAAAACCAACAGAAAATTACTATTACAAGTCGATTCTAGAAAAAAGCCCAAAAACGGCCCACCCTAATATATATATCGCCTACAACATAAAGGTTGAGCGTCTTTCATTTCTTTTTCGTAAAATGGATTTATGTAGTACAAAATCCAATTTCCAGGATGAGCTCTTTGGGTCGAGCTCGCTGATATGTCAAGTATCCATACGTATATAGTACACTCGGCCCGATTTATACAATACGTGAACTTTGCTGTATGTGGGAAGAGTTCAGGCCATCTAGTGACGATAAATGGAATTCTTCATTAAACTTGCTTGACAACGTATACGTTCAAATTATCAAAGTCTCTCGGTGGGAAAGAAAGGCACAAAGTGTACGACGCCGATGCATTCAGCCCCCCCCTTTATATACGGTTAAAAAAAATATTAATAATAATAATAATAATAATAATAATAAAAAAATGCAGAATCACGCGCGAGCGCCCGACTACACAGCTGTCGAAGCACCACCGCAGAGTGCACAGACAGAGAAAAGAGCAGCGAGAGAGAGGAAATGACAACGCGAGCAGTTTTAATGAAAACTTTTACTCTTCTTATTTTACAACTCCAAGGCAGCAGCACCAGCAGAATCATGCTCGCGCGCGCTCACGCCTCTTGCTTCCGTCGTGGCGCGGCCGGTAACTTTTAAACCTTTGGACGCGGCCGCCAACAACGCTCATCGTACGCTGCCACGATGCACGGACACTACTACTACTACTACTACTACTGCTGCTGCGGCGGAGGGAAGGGGTAAAAGTAAAGAAGCGCCCGCGGAAATGAAAAGAGTTGGACTGAAAAAGAGGGATGAGTCTGTTTTCGTATCGTGCGGTATATACGAGGCAGAGATGAAGAAAAAAAAACACGCAGTAATTCGAATCCTTTGCTGTAGTCGAATTATAAAACGCGAAGCAACGGCAATTTATCCAGACCGGAGAGGAGCTTACCGCTAATATAACCGCGTGCGAATGCGCTTTTATGTATTTACGATCGTTTGTGCGCTGTTCTGTTTTTACTTTATAATCATCCACATATCCATAACTCGCGAGAAGAATGGCGCCCTTATAAAGTAACGCTATGACTGGATTATGACACTGATGGGCTAATAATATTCACGTATTATTGAGCCACTTCGTGATATCGCTATTGAATCGTACAAAATATTCGCTCTTCCTCTCTTTCTCTCTCTCTATACACACAATGGACTGTTCAATATAATTCATTTCTTCTCTTTCTCTCTGGCTCTCACTCTTTTGACCTCAGCAATTTTTCATGTATTTTCAACGGTTCGTACGCTGCAGCAGTAGCAGCAGCAGCTCTTTCGTTCAATTTAGCCATTGTCAGGCTCGAACTCTGACGTTTTAAACGACTATCTACGCGCCGATGCTATGGGTTAATAAAAAAAAAGAAAAAAAAGAAGTAAACGAGAGGAAATAAAAGTACCGAGAGAGAGAGAGAGTAACTGAGCATTAAGAGGAAAAGACATAGACAAAGGCGCGTCATGCAGTGCAGCGCAGAGAGTGAGTGAGAGAAAAGCCAATTTGAAAATGAAGAATAACGATCACCAACACTTAGGGTACCTCCCGACGAGCGTCAAGTGAAAATTCATGCCACTGCGTTAATTTTTATGGATCTCACCAACGTATACAGTAGCAGTAGCTGCTGCGGAGGGACGTTAATACATAGTGCGTCGTTGTCACGGCCGAGTGCCGTGCACATTCACATCTATAAATTTCTTTCACTTCTCATTCGAATGGTGCATAATAATGCAGTACAGTTTTCATTCTTATCGAGGTAGAAGCAGGAGGAAGAGGAGGAGCTACACCATATATAAATCCGTTAGCTGCACTGTGCGCGCGAGAGAGGGAGAGAGCCCTTGAGATTCATTACAAGTCGTATTATAATGGTATAACATCGGCGGGAGAGGGTGCAAAATTCTCCGCGGAGACGTCGCGACAACTACGACGCAGCAGCAGCGACGGCACACACAACGACGTCTTCTCTCGTGCATTGTTCACCCGGAAGCGTAAAAATAATAGAAAGCCTCGCTGCCGCTGCTCGTGTCTCAAGAACCGGAGTGCATAAGAGAATGAGACAACTGATGAAATGAAACGAGATAAGAGACACGAGCTGCTGCTAGTGCCGCTGCTGCTGGCACGAGACAGTGCACCACATCGGGACTTGTATATATATAACGTTGAATCGCGTAATCTGCTTATTCATTTAAATAATAGCGGGCGCCAACGTCGTTTTTGCGTTTTATCGCATCAACTACGTTACACTACGGGCACGAGCGTCGTTCCAAACTTTATTTTCCTCGGCAGCATAAGGACGCGCATTAGAGGTCTCTCTCTCTCTCTTTTACGAGTTTCATTGAGTTACTGCGAGCGCAATTTCCACTCGAGTTGGTCTTTTTCGCGTATCGGATCGAAAATCAAACTAGAAGGCGTACATGTATACGAAAATAAAAAGGAAAAAATGTAACTATTCGAACATTCAATTGCGGTGTTTCCATAAAAATTTCCTCGGCAAATAAATTTCTAAACAAAAAAAAAATGCGTTTCACCACAAGCACTTCATATTAAATTGAAGCCATGAGCTAGTTGCAGCAACGTTTTATTTAAAGCTTCGATATAACTGCGTGTAACATACATAGTAGACGTGTGCGGTTGCGGCTAATTTACCAAGATCGCAATTATGCATACGTATACGCAAGCTCGTGAGGCGAAACTCGTAGACGAGAAAAATGAAGAAGAATTTCGACCGCGAGTACATATTCATTTGCTTATAATTGAGAGACGGAGTTCACTTACTTTTCTGGCGTATCAAATAATCGGGCACACGCGCGATGGATGGTATAATTATGAGAAAAAAAATCATACGATCGTTGGGTCAACGTTTTTAACTGAGGCAAATAAAAAATTTTTTATCGGAAAAAATCGATGACGGTTTTTTACACACATACATAATACCACGGCATACATGATTTTTCCCGAGCTTTTTTGCCTCGAGTTTGCTCTGGCACGCAATTTATCGGGCTCAATTTTTTGTGTGATAAAATTCAAACGTGATGATTAATTCGCTCGGGCTTATTGCCTCGTCGCGTCGCGTCGCGTCGCCCATATGCGCTATAAGCTAGCTACATAGCCGGTGCAGCAGGGCAAGCATGGCAGACAGCAGCAAGTGTCGAATAATATGATTTCTCTTTAACGAGAATTTTTAATCTTGATACGGCCGAGCGGATAGGGAATATTTGATCAGGCCAAATGAATTAATTGTCCGGGGGTGGTGCACAAATTGTTGGAAAATGACATTGGTTAAAGGGGAAAAAAAATTATACGATCGCGCGTATTGGACTTTTTCATTGAATCGTGCGTCGCTGCTTTGAAAGTATAATTTGCGCGTCTGTATACTGTATACAATTTTCGAATTCGACTCTGCGCGTGTCCTTTTTGTTGTTGTTGTTATTCAAACACTATGCGCTACGTTATATGGAATGCAACGCACGCGGGCGCGCGACACGAATTTAAATTAATGAAGCGAGTCTAACGCGCGAACGAGACACGATCGACGCGCCTCGCTCGCCAGTCCTCCTCCATCTTTGTCCAAATTTACGAGAGCGAGAGGAGAGTCTTGAAAAACGAGAGAGGTGTACAAAGGCGCCTTGGCTCTGTAGTCGAGTACGTGTGTAGATCTATAAAAATCCCCATCTATTCTGCGCATGCAGCAGCATTGCTCTACGTGTAGAGTACGGAAAGATCCGAATCATCAGAGAGGGGCAAACTAGATTCGTTCGAGCTCGACTCTTTGCGTATGTGGATACTCTTTCTCTGCTGCTGCTACTGCTACTGCACAAAAAAACTACACTGGCTACGTATAGCTGTGTAAATGCGCACACGCGTACATACGTACATAGCAAAAAGAAAACAAGTACGCCACAGCTCGTTCTCGCTGGTGTATGTGTGTGTGTGTGTGTGTGTGTGCACCTGTGTACGAAGCTTTCGCCTCTATCCGGTAGTATACATCTCTCTCTAAGCGCGCGGTGTGTGCGAGCGTCAGACGAGATACTAATGCGCGCCCCCGCGCCTGTGTACAGGCACTCGAGCTTTATTTCGCTCCTGTTCTGCTCTGGCTCTGTGTTTTTTTTGTACGCAAATGCGCGCGAGTAAAATGAGTTTGCCGCGCCGCGCGCATCGACAGGTCGGAGGCGGTGGTACTGCTACACATTTGTTTGCTGGCGCGTCTATACTGCTCCGGAGCTTGCGTGCATATATGATGCATGCAGCAGCATCGGCGCTCGACATAAGCGCGCGTATAGGCTTGATTGGCCACGAGGGAAATTAGTAAATGTGGCGGAAAATTGAATGACTCGACGTGGCGCTTGTGCGGCGGCGGCGGCGGCAAGCAGATATGTATACACATTTTACAATATCGGTTGACTCACGCGGCGGCGGCAAGAGCAGAGTCGAGGCAGACGGATAGTTGTTGTTTTTTTTCGTTCCTTTTTTTTGGTTCGTTCTTTATTTCGCAAAACCTCCAAAACGAGACACGTGTGATTTGATGGACGTACTACTGCTGCTGCCTAACGTAATTCAATTCGATCGCGACTAATAGAGTCAAGTCCGCGCTTTTCGCACGCATACACACACGTACGCGATTCGATTCACCTCGATCGAATGAAAAATAGTTTTTCCGGATTCTTTAAATTATTCCCTGCAGCGGCAGGCTTCGTTATAACGACGTGTGCGGGGCTTCGTTAAAAAATAGCGTCACCGCGTTAATGTATTCAAAATCGTCGATGCTACAGTCTTGCGCTACTGCTGTTGTTGTTGTTGTTGCGGTGTAGTACGCGCGTCGAAAATATTGCAGAGCTACATGCGAAAGCTCCTCTGTGTTGTAGAACCAAGTCGTTGAACCCGCACACTGCTGCCACCCACAACACAGTTGCACAAAGATTGGCGAGCAAAATCATTTCTATACGGTTTTTTTTCTCTGTCTCTTTTTTCGTTGCATCTCGCCTTCTCTTTATACACCACGCGGTGCGAGGTGAAAATCCGAAACTACGTGTAGCTCTCTGCTACAATATCCACAATGGTATGCAAATTGATCTTTACCCTATGCATTTTCTTGTGAAACACGGCTGTACATACCTGCGTAACTACAAGCGATCGGGCGTTTTTTGTGTTCTTTCTTTATCCTTTTTCTTTTATACACGAAACATTTCAGCTCCTCTCTACGATACGCGCGCATCTCTGAATTATAAAGCAATTTAAAACGTAACATCAATTTCAGTGAACACCAACTTTAACGCGTGATTTCAAAGCGCAGCTATCAATTTTAATAACTGTCGGCCGACTCGCGCGCGTGAGCGAGTAAGTAATAACAATTTATCCCGTCAAAAGGAAAAGTTCCATTTTATCGAAGTGTCCGAAATCCATCAATCAACGAGCTCATACGTGCTGCTGCCGGCGCGCGACGAGCTTTGAAATTTTATCATAGAGTAGCATCTCCGCGCCGACCAAGTGGGATGTATTACACGCTCGGATGGAGTGTCGATTAGGGACTCAAAAGTTACGTGTGCGAAATCAACGGTCTAAAAAAAGTAAAAAAAAAAAAATTGCCAAGAGATTTCGTCGTCGAATCGGCAGGGTTGAATTGAAAATCGTTGCGGAAACATCTGCGACAAGTGCGCGGCGATATAGAGAAAAGCAAAAAAAAAAGGAACGAAAAAAGAGCGCACATATAATCACCGGAGCGATTTGTCCGGATTCAACGCGTATCTACTACTACCTACCACCACTCTAGCTGTCCGACCAAAACTACGCTCGAACCACTCGATTGCGCGCGCCAACTTCGACTCATTACACCCGGCCGCCGCCGCCGCCGCCACACGCGTGTGCTGTGCAGGCAGGCCTGGCATACACTGCAGTCCTGATTTTCGCGATAGGCTGCTGCTGCTGCTGCTGCTGCTGCTGCTGCTGCCGCGTTTCGATCCTCTCTTTTTTCTCCTTCGAAGCTTCCTCTTTTGTCTTCCGACTTTTGAATTTGTCGTTCTCCTTGCTTGCTTGCTTGCTACGCGCGGATCGACCTTCCTGTTTTTTACTACTTGCGTTGCGCGGCGCGCGCTTGTACGGTTGAACGCACTCGAGACTTTTTTATTGCGGCGTTAGCTACTAGCGCTGTGCTTGTTTTTGTAGATGCATATCGAAACGCGAATAAAAAAAATTGAAGAACGAACGAACGAACGAAGTCGCGGAAAGAAGCTTAAAGAAAAGGGTACGCGTGGTATACGCGTAGAATTCTTTCATCGAACTGTTATATACATACACACGCAGCAGTTGAGAAAAAGTTTCGCGACAGTATATAATATAGATATATATCGAGGTCGTTGCACCGAACTTGGTTGATTGTCTCTGGGTTTGTCATGTTAATTAAAAGCGAGCGGGCGGGCGAGCACGAGGGCAGATTAAGAAACTTGTATGACGTATCAGCGTTAAATCGAGTTACTCTCTCTCTCTCTCTCTCTTGTCGTCGTCAGCCAACTCGAGGCTGCTGCACAGCTCTAAGATATTATGTGACTCTCTCTCTCTCTCTGCGAGCTGCAAAAGAACGCCTTGGAGTTTATACAAGCCACGCGTACGATGAGGGAGAGAGAGAGAGAAGGCATTAAGAGGCAACTTTTTAATTGCAATACGTCCAACAGAATTCAGCAGTGAAAGTCTCGTTAGCTGCGCTGCAGAAGCAACAGTACAGTTTTTGACTACTTTTATATATACATATAGAGAAAAAGTAGGTTCAACTTTATACTCTCACTCGGGTACTGTATATATACTCGAGAATTGTTTGATTTACATCGGTGTGTAGTAGGCTCAGCAGCAGCCAAGCGCATTATACACACAGTGGTAGTAGCGACTGTGCGTTTTAATCTCGACAAAGACGCGTCGTCACCGCTGCCGCGGCAAAGGCTGTTCTCTCTACTCTCTGCGCAAAGAACAAGGCCAACATTCATTTGCAATCCAAATTCAAATGAAACACGACAATCGAGACTGTGCCGCTGCGCGAGGAGGAGGAGGCTGTGTGAAAGCCTCCCGCGACAGGTAGAGGAAGGGCTATTAAAGTAATTGAATTTTTTTACGGAGCTATTTCATTTGATTCGTGTGCATACATATCTACTCTTTGTACAAGTTGAGTCGAGAGAGCGAGAGCGAGTCGTTTGAAAAAAATTAATAACGTATCGTGATTTTGAGAGTTCATGCACATCGATAACATATTCACGTAGCTATACTTCCTAGAAGTTCTCTGGCTGCAGCACAACTCGATCACGGGTATCAAGCGCGATGTAGGACATATTATCGAAGTTGGCGCACGAAACAATGTAACGATACGAAATTGCGCCAGGTATCTAACGGTATATAAAATTATTTCTACCGGATCGGGTGGGCTACTCGGCCAATCCCGCAAAGTGAGAGCACGAGACGAGTTTATTATCTATCGAATGGCGCGTATAAGTAAAATGGAAAATATATTCATTCGTTCGTTGCGCTCAATGGCAAAGGTTAATATTTACACACGGGGGGCGCGCGATCAATGATGATCGTATTTCGCGAATCGCGGCGGTTGCGCGCGAGAATCTATTTCCCTACGAATTTTATGAAAATACATCTTTTATATCAAACTTGCGAGTGGTACAAAAAAATAACAAAAATCGAGCCCACCCTGGTCTAATTTTTTTTTTTTTATTTTTCGAATGTAAACTTTTTTTTTTGGATTTTTCATCTTTTTTAACGATCACCGCGCACAGACACACACACTTGGGAAGTCTGCCTCTCGAAAAGCTCATTCATCTCTCCGCGAGCTTGCGCACGCATACACACGCGATTGCTTTGTGCACTCCTATGTATATGTACGTATGTAACGAATATTCAATGCTGCTCCTGTAGCTGTAGCAACATATTTGCCGATATATGAGGTATATATGCTACTATGTACGGAGAGCTCTAGGTAGCTAGCTATATATGCTGCGCCGCAGACGCGGCAGAGTACTGGAGCAGCAGCAACGGCAGCGACTTTGACTCGCGCTGCTGCTGCTGCTGCTGCTGCGGTGCACTTTCAATTCCACTTCGTAATTAATAGATCCTCGGCAGCTACCACCACCACTACTGACACGACTGCAGATGCGGCTGTGCCACACACACACACACACACACACACACACACACACATATACCCATGTATACACGCTATATATAATATTCATCTCGAGCCGCGCGGCAGGCAGGCACACGGGCCATACGTTAATTTTCACCCGAAGACCGATGCGATAGGCGCCCTGCATTCCCTCGCGCTAGCGCGCATATTACAATTAACTAATAAATGTCTCGGCTGAGGGGGTTGGGAGCTTCTGTTGCTGCAAGCTCCACTACACTACTCAGCTCATCTCATTCTTCTTCTCTCTCAGCTCTCGCTCAAATCTGTATACTTGTAAAGTAGTACAGCAGACGCCGCGAGTATATAATAGTTGGTAATAAATCGCGCGCGCGCTCGTAGGGTCGGAGAGAGAATATAAAAGCCATCGCCGGCTTTTAGCATCGCATAAATTTTGCTCTTTCTCCATCTCTCTCTCTTTCGCTCTATATATTTTCTCGTAGGCTTGACTTTGCGCGGCGCGCGTGCTCTCTCTGGGTATTCTTAGCATTTATCACTTTGTACCCCGTTCTGACACGAGTATATTACTCTCGGCCGTCAGGAGGACGAAATCCTCGTCGTCTTCGTTTCTTCTCTGGCCTAGAGAGACGGGACGCTTATACTGGCAAGCTCTAGCCTGCAATTTTTTTTTCTTTCAGAGATAGACGCGAGAAAAAAATCACTTTTATCACTCGTAGTACACCACGGTATAGCAAAAGTAAAGAAAAAGGAAGAACAACACAGGATTTTTTTTCTTTCAATCAAAAATTGAAGAAGAAAAAAACCATTCAACACTTTTTTTGATTCACTCACTCATGACACTTCTAATATCTACCTAAAAAAATTTTTTCCATCAAGCTTCCCGTTGCGATGAATAATAATACTTTTAACTCGTAGAACAGGAGCAGCGGAGCTACCGGGCACCAACTGCAAGCGCGCAACACGACGATGCCTGACTGACTGACTGACTGAACTCAGGCGGCGGAGGCGGCAGCGGGCTTTTGGCGACGAAGGGGTGTGTTACTCTTCTCGCGCGCGCACTGTGTGCAGCGGCAGCATACGCCAGCGCCGCGCCTGAAGGCCTGTGCTGGCTGCTATGCTGCTGTGTTCATTGCGCTTGCGTTGCTACTCAATTCGCGAATATAGCAGAGCGACTAGCTCGTCGTCGTTCCGGGGGGGTTGGTGCTGCTAGTGCCGCTCGTCCGTTATGTTTATGTGTGCCATGAGCTCGATGCAGATATGGGGGGTTTTGTTTATGCAATCGCCGCATCGTTTCTGTGCGCGAGCCATAGTTTACGATGTACATATTCGAAAATCGATTCGATAATATAAGACATTAATGCGAGTATTTGTAAAGTACTTACGTTAATCGCTTATGTGTTTGTGAAGATGGATTAATTAGACATAAAATTGATGCTTACCTAGAACAGACAAAAAAGAGAGCAAAGATTATTACGACGTTTCATTATCAATAATATTACCGCATCCAAGCATTAAAAAATTTTTATTACAGCTCTTTTCATCGTATAGCCCCCAAAAGCTCAAGACAATTGCAATTAAGTTGTAAGGATGATTTTATCGAAACACTTCTCGGGACGGGGGCTCTCCTTGATAATGGGAAAATGCTCATTGAGTGTATACGCGACTGACGCTAGCTGTTAAAGCTGCTGCTGCTATTGTTGAAACGAACAAACGTCAATTATACTATATACACACTAGGTATATATATCTAGCGACGCTCGGCGCGTATACATTCTCTTGGCAAATAACTCGTGGCATGAGGCACGTCTCAAGGAGCAGTCGTACTACCATACTATCATTTCTCTCTCTCTCTCTCTATTTGACGATCAAACTCTTTGTAAGATGTTTCGTGTTTCCTATCCATTTTCCAGCCGAGGGAGTAAGTGGTGCGAGTCATATTCCATATAGCTCCCGCAAATTGCAGCTCGCACATTAATTGAAACTTTCTCTCTCTCCTCTCTCTCTCGAGTTCTGGACAATGCAAACACACGCCGTGCAGAGCACAGATAGAACGATAGCCCGTCTCGAGAGCTAGCGTACACGGTCATGCAGCGTTTATCGCCATAACTAGAGGAGGAGGTAGATACGTGAATCTCGGAGAGATACGTGCGGATATGAAAAATTAACTCGATTAAAACGAGTAGTGGGTACGTGTTGCGGTACCACCGCTCCAGCGCGAAATTAGAATTAATGCTCCGTGTGATGCTCGCGCGCGCATAACCGGCGAGTAATCGCTCGAGAGAGAAGAAAAAAGAAGGAACGAGAAAAAAAATTGGCACTCGAATACATATATTTTTAAAACTCGCGCGTCGCGAGCGGCCGACTGAGGCATATATAATGAATAAATTCGGAGCTCGCTCCGTGTGATATTACTAATGACGCGCTAG